>JABUQX010018780.1:0-20000 GCA_015478945.1 Trachelipus rathkii
GGAGGAGCAGATATATACTGATACATTACTATTGGAAATTGTCGTATGAAATTGTATGGAAAATGAACATAAAATAAAAAAAATTTTACTTTTTTTTTTTATTTTTTCATTATTATCTCCATACATACTAACCGTAGAAATATGGTAGATAGGTTTAATCATAACTTACATAGGGCAATATATGTCAATTATATATCTTAGCCTCCTGATCATAATAAATTCCTTTTATGGGGGCCTCGATCTGGCCTGACACGGTGGGACAGACGGGGCGGCGAGACCGGTTTCTCGCATCCCCGTAGGGCGGAGGGCGGGGGAGGTACCCCTCGCGACACCCGGATCCCCAACGGATGCGGGACCGAGGAAAGGGAGCGGGGGTTATGCCGGAGAGGGCCCTGGCCCGCCGGAGCAAGGGGCAGGAAATAAGTCCTACACCGCGAGGTCGCGTCCCAGATAGGCGCGAAGCGACCCCGACTCTTTGCATACCGGTGGTTTGCGGTTTCCCTGGGAGTCCATTCTTTTAGTTTAAAAAAGCAATCTTTTACTGATAACTACATAGTTGTCATACGCGGGCTCGATTCCTACAATGAACTGTTATTAGGTTTTCGGCGTATCGGTAGCCCCTAGGATGCGCTGAGTGGCTGTTGTGAGATAATAAAAAAAATTTTAAAGGAACAAAAGTAAAATTTTTTTTTTGCATATTTCCATTTGCCAAGTATCATACGCTGACATTCCATATATGTTATCGGTTTTCTTGTACGTATCTTAAGTCTTGTCGACCAGATATTAATGTGGGTAACCAGTTCTCTTAGTTGTCACAGCGCCAGAACGCTGTAAAGCTAAAGAGGGTGCGTATACGGACGAGTATTAAGTCGCCGTACGCCTGGGAAGAAACAGGGAGCCGTAAGATCAGGTTCGGTGGATGCGGACGGTTGGGCTAAAACAAGGGACGGCATGCCATTCGTCTCTCTTGCCTAAGTGCAAGGCTTTTACTCCGTTTACGATCTGCATATACCAATACTGATCCTGCTAACCAACATATGTGCGAGGTTTTTTTCCAGGAATTTTTTTGTGCCAACACACCAATTCCCTCCAAACAAGTTAGCCCGTACAACATTATTAACAATTATCATTTACAAGAACATTAGGCGACTGTATCAGTACAATTGGCCACTTAAATACAAAGACTTTCTTATATCAAGAGTTAAAGCGACCTTGACTTATACCAATAGTGTCAGTCTAAGAAATGCACAAAAACATCCACAGAATTTTTTTACTATTCTGTAGAACAACGGCGATAGTGACTGACTAGTAAACATCTAGACAGGAAAGTACTATTCAAGTAATCTGCTGTACAGGTTTTTACGGCCAGATATCTCTTCAAGCTTTATTTAACCTAGTCAAACAGAGCATCTAGACCAAAAACATATAGTACTATTAAACCAAACATGTCGTTTTTTGGACTCACTATTTTCCTTTTTAGCTTGGGAGGTGTCCCACAATTCCTCAAAATATTCTCGTATAATTCATTCTGGTCTGATTCGTTCAATTTACTTCAATTTACTAAGAAACCCTCAGTATAAACATATAATATAAAAGGAAATACAAGAAAATTTCTTTATAATATATTTTCTTTTTTAAAATTATGCATCATATGTAAACTAAATACACATTTATCTTTACACTAAATGTAACTAAATAAATCAAATATTCACAATTATATACAGTAATTCTTAAAAGTCTAAATGTATATAAATGATAACATATTAATATTTATTTAAATACAATCTATACATTCACCAATGCTTTGCAACCTGTTTTAATTAATAAACTTTATGCTATCCAACTGAACAAAAGCTTAAAAGGAGAAAGTACCAAATAGTCGACAGGTCAAAATGATCGAAAGGTCAAAATGGTTGAAATTTGCCCCCAAAATTAGCTCTTAGGTTTCTTTAGAGTATTCTCTCTAATGACTCTCAACAAAATTTCATATTAATTTATTTCTTTAAGGGTAGCGTAACCCCAGTTGCTCCTTATTTTATCGTCGCTGCTGCTCTGGCCTAGTGTTGGTCAAACTGGAATATGTTTGTATTTACCGTGCCCAACTGAGTTACTTTTGAGTCTGTCGACCATTTTCTATCCACAAATTTTGGGCATAAAGTTCCTCAATAACGCAACAAATTCGTCCTGCTTCTTCATAATTTCAGCTGATAAATTCAATATGGTAATACATAATACTAATTAAATTTAAACTGAAAAGGCAATGTTAAATAAATATTTTCAATTAAAGTATTGAAATTAATTCTAATTTAATAAATATTTCATATTCGTTAATAATGAATTAAATCGAAAATATATTTCAAAATACTGTAATGATTGCTTGCTAACCCCCATAAACCTTACAAAGATGGCAATTAACCGAAGGTCTTCACTATTGAAAATAATAATTTACATTGCTTCAAATGTTAAAGTAGTTAACAATAACCACGCACGCTTGTATGAGCGAATCCAACTGCGTATTGACTAATTATCAGCCATAGTTGGGATTCGAATTATGCTGGATAAAGTCGTATTATTATCAGTCAGAGTATGAGGAACCTCTTTGCTCGAAATTCTTTATTACTTAGACGGTTTTAGGATTTCCTAAAAATGTCAACAATGATTATGATTTATCTATGATGCCTTCTCGAATTTTAAGTCCTTTAAGTACTCCTCTCTGGTGCTATTTGGACCAAGAAGTCACGAATCACTAACGGAGAGAACTACAGGCTTGAATGAAGTACTGATACATTGACAGGCGGTATGAGGTAACATCAACTGTAGTAAACATTTTTGCAGTATAATTGAATTGATTCTTCTCCATTCTTCCAAGATAATGGAGAGGAATCTTATCCATATAATATGTGCAAATGGATTAACTTGAAGACATGTAATCTCCACCTATCAGTTTATATTTGTAATTACAGTACATATCTAACTGGAAAGACAAAATTATTGCACTGCTCAATTATATATATATAACCAATATACTAACTCTATATACTTCTTTATTTAATCTAAATATACCAGGGCTATACTTACTTATCATATATATATATAGTTTTATATATTATATTTGTGGACTAGACCAGATGGACGACAAGCCATCTTCATACATAGTTATAATACGTCTATTTATACTATATAATTTCATTATATATATATACCTTATTTACTAACTATCATTTTTAATATATATATTTATTTTTATTATTAATACTTATTTATTTTTTTTATTATAAACAATATTAATTATTATTATTTATTAACTTTTTTTTATATATATATATATTATATAATATAACATAATATATCTATACTTTCATATAAAATTATTTTATTATATATTTATTTTATATATGTAAAATGAATGTAATTTTATATTTAAGTTTATATTTATTATATATTATATCTATTATTTATATATTATATATATATTTATATATATAGATATATTTATCTCTATTATAAGGTTATGGCAGGTGGAAATGTGTGTGTGGAAATATACTATACTCTATATATTATATATAAATATATAGCGATATATTTATATGTATGAGGTATATATAATTCTATATAATAAACAACATTTAAATTTACATTATACTATTTAGGCTTATATATATTTTAGTTATTTTTTTTTTTGCACAGGCGGGTAGCTTATTATTTATTCTACGGTAATCAAAAACAAATTTGTTATATAGATGATTATATCTATTATATATATATATTTCACTTTATTAGCCACCATATATGTTTTAGATAGGTTTTTATTATATATTTATTTTATACTTGTTTTAAGTCTAATTGACATTTTATAGAGAGGAATAGAACACCGTTATAAAGGGCGAGCAATAAATTTACGAATACAGAAAAACAACGAACTTCAGAAAATTTCTTTCATTGTCATTTAAATTTTCTAATATATAGCTTTAATTTTGCATATTATCTATGAATTTTTAAATATTTTATTAGGTAAATTCTTCTATATTTAATAATTCATCAAAATATATTGTAGGTCAATGAATAGAGTCTTTCTCAAACATACAATGATAAACATTATTAGTAAGTTCCATTTTTAATTTGGGTTATCAATTATTATTATTTTTTAGTGTATTGGTAAATTAATTTATTATTACTTAAATACAACTCCACAGATAATTCCTCTCTCCATTATTAATATTATTATTATTTATTATTTATTATTTATATTATTTTATTATTATTATTCATGTAATTAGTATTGATTATGATTCTATTGATTTATTATTTAATATATGGTTTATAAGTTATACTATTCATATTATTTTAATTTATTTATAGTTTATTTTTTATTAATTATTATTTATTGCTATTTATTTTATTATTTAATTAATTATCATTTATTTTATTTAACCACCTTATGTATTTATTTATTTAATTATTATTGTTCTATTTTATATTATTATTATTATTAATTATTATATTATTAATATTATTATTATTATTATTATTATTATTTTTTATTATTATTATTATTATTATTTATTATTATTATTATTATTATTATTATTATTATTATTATTATTATTATTATTATTATTATTTTATTATTTTATTATTTATTTATTATTATTATTATTATTATTATTATTATTATTATTATTATTTGTTTTTCATTGTTAGTCATAATATTAGTATATCATGTATTATTTTTCTTATTATTAATTATTAATTATTATTAATTTTTTATTAAATTATTTATTATTATTATATTATTATTTATTATACTAATTATTATTATTTCCTGCCATTCACTCTATTCACTTTATTAAATTATTTATTTTATTTATTATTTTATTATGATTATTCATTTATTTGATTATATTTACTTGATTTTTTATTATTATTACTTTATTTTTATTATTATGACCTATGGCAGTTAAATATTTTCAAATATTCTCATTCATGAAAAATAATAATAGAAAATTTGACTTTCCTTAATTGATGTGTGTGAATTCTCCAGGTGATCAGTCAGACCTTTTTTACCTGAAGGATCTCTTTCTTACTTTGAACACTCATTATCCTGGGGATGTTGGTTGTTTTTCAATTTATTTACTCAATTATATTGTTCTTGAACCTGGCGAAGCGATCTTCTTAGGACCTAACGTTATTCATGCCTATCTTCTTGGTGGTATGTATTTAATCAGTTCTTTTCCACTTTGAAATTTACATTTATCTGTGAAAAGGTTCCAAAACTATAATTAATTATGTTGATTTTAATGAGAAAGTAATTTCAATTTTATGTTCTTATGTTTCTTCCATTATAAAGTCAGTTTTTCCAGTTTGAAACATATTTTTTTTCCTTTTTTTTTGAGTTCATGTACATGGTATAAGCCTGATTAGCTCCACTGTAGTGTCAGAACTTCAGAATGTGGAACGTTTTCCCTCCATAGAAACTGGAGTCAGAGCTATTAGCGGACTGCAACGGAACCATGTAGTTAAAATTGAACATTACGTCAAGCTTCCCCTCTTCTTCGAATTCGGCTTCTCCACAGATCCAACTCATTTCTTCATTGTTCCCACCGAATTTATGCCCCAATTGCTGGTGCTCGGTGCGGCTTCTTTGCGGGAGACCAATCTTCTTCCTGACTTGTCCCGCAGAAATTAAATGAAAATCCGAATAATGAAGCTAAAACGAAGAATTGTTATGAACGTATATTTAAATAAACGATCAATCTTATCGCTGTCTTATATTTTTAATATAAATCCATCACAATACAGGTTTTTAATGTAATGTAAACTTAGTTTAGTTTCATATTTTTTTCTATTTCAGCTCCACCCTTTAATACAAAGAGATATAAAAATTATTGGCCAAATAAATTAAAAATGTTTTTTCATCTGTTATCTTCTGTGTAACTTAGGTCTTGCATTTTCTCGCTCTAAAGTGTGGGTGACCTAGCATAAGAATTACTATTCTTCAAAGATATCGTTACTCTCGCAGCTCGTTATGTTCATGATATTGCTCGGTATAATTTCTCTAAATTCGTTATTCACGTAGACAGGTTTTGATGGAAGAGGCCCATTCTGTAGTAGTTTAGAGTGTTTCGAGAGTAATATTTCTATCTTTCTCTACTATACACTGCACCAGTCTCAGTTGGCCCGCAGCAGGGTGCTTAATAGTGGTGAGTGTTCATTTTGTTTTTCCTTCTTTACAACTGCATAGGAGCTGTGAGTTTTGATGGTTTTGTTCCTGGAATACGCTCCTTCATCATGATTCGTCTATAGGTTTAGTGGCCTAAATTTTTACGGGTACTCGGGAATAAACCTTTTACTTTCGAAGCCTTCTTCTTCACCAACAAGATGCTATATGATTACGCCTCTCTGTGAGGTTTAGATAACTGACTTTCGAGGTCTATTGATACATCATTCAAAATATAGCAGGTTGTTTTATCACCCATCAATAGTTATTTTTTTTTTAGTAAAAGTTGTTAAAAATAGTTTTAAGTTTCTTGGCTATTTTTATTCCCAATTTTTATATTTCACAGATTCCTTTTATTTTAAAAAGTTGAAATTTCTTAGACGGTTTATGTCTCTCCAATATCACATTTATTTAACTTCATTCTAAAATTAATTTAATATCTTAATTTTTATATATACATAAATATTCATTCAACACATATAAGGGAGAATCAATTTTATATAATTCTGTGAGAGTGATAGAGAGAGAAAGAGAGAGAGAGAGAGAGTCGGGAAAGTTATAAATCATACTTGCAAATAAAATACAAAACAATAGATAAGTATTTAATTTAATAAACAATAATTTTTCATTTTAAAAAAAAACATTTTTAAGAAAATCATTATAACAATAATTTATTACGTTTTATATACTACACTATACAAAAGTAAAAATAATCAATTATAACACTTACTTAAATTAATTTAAAGAATTAATATAATATATTCTGTAAAATAATTACAATATATTTGTGGGATAAAGGGATTCATCTTTAATTTCCGATTTTTTTTTGGTGAGACAACCCGAAAGTTTTTACAAACGGTTACATCTATAAAAAACGATACTATAGAGAATATATTTTATGTGCCTTTAATTATTCTTTCTTTTTTATTTATAATAACCATCTTTAAAATACTCTTGTACATTATATATATTATTCTTATATATATATATTAATACTTTAATATAATATTATAATATATATTATTAATATTAATTATTTATCTATTATTAATATATATATTATGTATATTATATAATATATATATATATATATATATATATATATTAATATTATTATATATATATATATTCTATACTATATATACTATTAATTATATTTTCTTATATTATTATATTATTTTTTTAATATTTATAATTATATATTTATATATATATACTATATTTCTAAATTATATAATTAATTATATATTTATATTAAATTAGTTATAAATAATATAATTTATTATATATTTATATTATTATATCTTCACGGCTATATACAAAATTTATAAAAATGATATTTTAGTCTTATTAAAATAATATCAATATATAGAAATAGATTTCTAATTCTCATTTTCCTACTCACATATAATTTATTACTAAATTTTATAATATATTCTTATTATATAATATAATATATTATATTTATTATTTCATTATATATAATAATAATTATATAATAATCATTATTAATATTATAAATATAATATATTATTAAAATATATATTATATATATACTTAAATATATATTATATCTATATTATATATATATTTATATAATAATAATCTATACTGTTTTATTAAAAATATATTATAATTATAATATTTTATATTTAAAATATGTATTACATATTATTTTAATATAGAAAAAATTAAAATAAAAAATTAAAAACAATATATTTTAAATTAATATATTTCATTCGAGTATATAAATGTATCATAATTAATCTTAACTTATTTATATCTCATTTTATTATAAGTATAAACCCTGAATTAGCAAATTTTATTATTATAATAAATAGGAGTTCTTATATATTATGCACACTCAATTTATGGATTTTTAAATTTATCCTAGATATTTGCTCTGCGTTTTAATTGCTGTATTAAAATTCATGATCAAATACTACTTAATGAATATTTAATTTATTTTATACTTATTACTGATAATGAAATTATAAAACATTACTATAAGATATTATTATGCATTCTCTAATTTAATATTAATTAAATATTATACATATTATAAGATTAAATATATATATTTAAATATTTATTATATCTATATTAATATTTTATATATTATTTGATTAATACATATATATATAAAATTAACTTAATTATATCTTTAATAATATTATATATATTATTTAATATATTTATAAGGAGTGTGCAAAGATATTATAAAACTCCTTACAATCCCATTTAGTAGTCTTTTGACACCCTGGATTTCGACTAACTGGTAGCTCTTGTGTAAGGGTCTAAGAAAAACAGCGAAAACAACAAGGAAACAGATCGAAAACACGTGGAAATAAGGTTTTCCAATGATTGTTACATGTTAACACTATTTGCACAAAATGAGAATATCAGCCTCGGAATTAAAATTAAATAATCTGTTAATACGATAACCTTTGGATAAATAGACCTAGCGAAAAATTACGTTTATTAGGAAAATATGTAAATTTAACAAGAAAGGTAAAAATTAAAGTTTGAGGTTTTGAAACTTTGATATATTTGCTATATATATTTACCTTTATTATATTGTTTTTAATAAAGAGATAAGTTTAGAGGTAAAATATGTGAAATTGGACAATTAGATGAATAGAAAATATGGAGCAGAATTATGATGTGATATGGTGGTTGTGGCGAGATTTTAGCTTGGAAAACACAAACTGATTGTAAGTGTCCTTATTACTAAATTAGAAAGCTGATGATTATATAAAGGAGTGGAGAGGGTATAGTGATTGAGGAAGCTATGGAGTATCAAGAGTAATATATTTAGGGAATCTACATTATATAATCAACAAACACAGTTAATTAGGATAGAGAATGGTAAAAGTAGTGAACGAAAAGATGTACATACAATAAGTTTACCTGTAAAGATATTAAATTGTTAAAGAATAGAGTTATATCATGTATACTTAAATGTATATTATTATGACACTTAGAGACAAAAAGAGCGTTTACAATCTCCAGAAGAAGAGTAAAGAGGAATGTTTCATCAGTGAAAGTATAGGAAGAAAGGGATGGGTAGGTGGAGAAAGCTAAGAGACAGAAAAGTGTGAGGAGTATATATATATATATAATAATCAATTAGCTGGTGAATTATTCAATAGCTAAGAGTGGGAAAGAAGGACTGAGATAGTAGCGGAAAGATAATGTTGGGGGCTGTTTACCTTATGTTTTGGTAATAGTTTAATTGAATTAAGAAGAAAACTACAGAGGATGAAACGCCTATCGTATAAGACTTTTTTTCGGGTTTTGGCCCACTGACGCACTTACCAGACAACGGATCTGAAATAATGATTAATGAATGGTTTTTTATCTAGAATGAAGAGAGTGTCACGACATAGATATACCCCGTAGATACCTAGGCGTTGGGAATAATTAGGACAGGTATGTTTTGAATCAAAGATCGATAATTCAGATTACTTTATAGTGTCGGATAGATAGACATAATTAGATAGAATGTATGCATCAGTGATTCCAAGGTTGGTTGTCTATGAGGTTGGATTCCTTCAGCCATCACTTGGAAGGCACCATCGTTCTGTATTTTTAGCTGATCTAAAGATTACATACATAGCCGCGGAGAAAGTACTAAGTAATAGGAGAAGTGGATGTATCTAGATAAAGTCAGAACACCGTTTCGTCTTGCCATTAATGCATCAAGATTAATGAGATTTCGAATTATGTTTGGTAAAGTACACGAAGAAAATGCAGCTAGGAAGCATCTAAGGCGGTGATAACCGGAACACAAGGGTGGAACAAATAGGTAATGTTGTTTTTGTGAAGAAGCTCTGCTAGGTGATACACCCTAGCGCAATCTAAATTTGGAATAAGGAGGCAGGCAGAGAAAAAAGAAGCATCCACCCTTTGGTGATATGTATACAGGTAAATGAATGCTGTGCCACGCAGGCAAAAGATGGGATAACAATTGACGAGTGAATTGGGCTTTAAATAAGAGATAAGTGTACAATCCTAGAGAACATTGTTATTACGGTGACAACGCAAGAAATGAATGCGGTATTTGATGAAGATAGGAATTGTAAAGAGGAGGTGGCTGTAGAAAGCTATGCAAAGGAGCTGATGGATTATATTATTGAAGGAAGTGCATAAGAAGATTTTTAGTAATTTGGGCAAGCACGTATCATGAGGTAGTTCGAAGAAGGAAAGTTTTATAATATCAAAGATAAAATGGTGAAACATTTGTAAAGCCCGGAAGGAACAAACAAAATAAGGTGTGTATACGAGTCCACTTTGATGAGTTGTCTGCAAATGTGAGAGCTGACAGCCGGTATAAGGATAGGATGGGAGAGAGGAGGTAGTTGTAGGAGAGAAAAACGTAAGAGGGTATGTGAGCGGAGGAGGGAATAAAGAGGAGGATATTTATCGGACGGCTCCCTTAGGGAATATATAAAGAGAAGGAAAGAACTACCTCGTCTAGAGAGACTTTGGGAGTAGTCTATTTATTGAATTGCCTTGAAGGAAGGGAGGAGAAGGTAGCTCGAAATACGCACCTTTTGATGCTTTGAGAATTTTTCTTGACAGGTGTTTGGGTGGAGAGTAAAGTGCCGGTATAGGTTGGTTGACAGAAGTGTAAATATTATTATAGGTTCCATTTTAAAAAGCAGTTATCGGGTGAACGCCAGGACCGATTGATCAATAATTATACGAGCGCAATCTCACTCAGATGAATCACATGGCGAAGTTATAATGACAGAATATTTTTGTTTTTACATAAAAAGGAAAAGTTTTATAAATTTAGTAGGCAAGTTATTAGTTGACAGTTAGACAGTTATGGTGTCTATAGACTCGGTGGGCAGAAGCCCTCCAGATATTAATATGTTCGATTTAGCATAAGAAAGATACAGGTAAAAGACATGGTAAATTATCTCAACAAGTAAGGCCTATATTTCAAGCTTTTCTTATTATGATTTGATATAATAAGCATTTCGTATTCTGTACCTTCCAGGGATGTTAGCTATCGGCAAGTTTCTGTGTAGACGGGATTATCGAAGTTTGAATGACCAGAATCTGTAATAAAGCAGTATAGTAAGTACATACCATTTTTAAATTAGCTTAAAGTAATGCGATAATATACACGGTTATCTAAAAACGATTGGAAATAGTGTTTAAGGTAATTAACACTGAATTAAGTATCAGTACGTCAGTTTGGTTACGTGTAAGTTGTCGCCCAGATCACTGTTCTACTTATAGCATATATTGGCATCCAACAGTCTATAAAGAGGTGATAAAAGAGAAGATGTTTTAGACTCCGGAGTCTTCATCTATACACGTGTAACAGACACTCATTGGAATCATTCGACAGATGATTTTCGCGTGTATTTGGAGTGAAAGAATGCGTGAGAAAGTATGAGGTGCAAATCTGGTGCACTGTAGATTTCCGCAGTAAAATCGACGAGATAGTACTCGGCACACTAATATTATAGTAATGGATGGAGACAAACAACAAATTTACGATTATTTAGTAAAGTCACATCTATAACGGTGAAAAGGTAGGAGGAATGAGAGTTGATAAGTGGAGGCTAAATCGTCGTTAAAAAAGTTTCAAAAAATGTGATCATGATATAATTACGCTAGGTACGCATCATTTGGAAGAGAAGGGGGTGTTCAAAGGAAAAGGAAATAACGAGTAGGATTGAGCAGTATATCAAAATATGTTTTAAGTAAGAACAGTAATAATCTAGGCCCATCTCTGAAATTATGAATATAAATATCAACATGAAATCAATCTAGTAGGATAGATAAAATGCAGCTATTAATACTCGCAGGGATGTGTTAGACACCTAAATACTGTTGTACGGGTCAGATTTGAAACATGGAGCATGACTAGGGAGTAGCAGGATGACCGTAATTATATCAGAAACAGGGTGAGATGAATCGTGATGGAGGACACCATGGTGATAATATGTTGAAAAGACGAGGATATGACAGTACAGTGAGATACACGAGTAACAGTGATTCGTTGGACAAATCGCGTGGGTGTTGTAAACCCAATGTATGAAATAAAGTGGACTGCTAGCCAGTAACTAGAATTGGATGGGGTACACTTGGAGAGGGATGTCAGGAATGAGAAGAAGTTTGCCAGTTAAGGTACTTAGGTGTAAGGTTAGGAGACGGCGGAGGGAGTGAGTGCCCGGGAGGTTAGACCAGTCGGAAGAGATGGAGAGACAACGGTGGAAGGATTTCATATAAGGTAGAACATCCTAGATTGCCTTCTGACTTAATGAGATTGATAGACATGTATGGAGATATGGGATTCTGTGATATCTGATAGAATACTACCAATGGAAGTTTGATGGTATGGCTCGCCATCATGACCAGTTCTTTCCATCTCCTATTCTCGATGAGCTTTACTAGGTTTTTCTAGGATGCCATATTAAGATGTAAGATATATAAATATTATATATTCATATATTTATATTATATTATACATTCATACTATATATATATATATTTAATATATCTATTATTATAATATTATATTATATTACTAATTATTTTAAATATATATATATATATTAGTCTATAAATTTATATAATAATAGCTATATAATAATATAATGAGATATAATTTTTTTAATATATATATTATCCCTCATGGACCCACATAATTTATTCCTATATTATTTATCGTGTAGCCACTACCTATATACTACCCCTATATACATATCAGGATGATATACTATTATTATCCTTATTATTTATTTAATATATTTCCTACTGTTTACATATAATAAACATAATATTATAATACATATAAATAATACATAATATATTATGTATTTATTATATACTTTGATATTTTACCCTTGTAATAGTAGTATTTAAATAATATTATATTATATTTATCATAAATATAATATATTATAATAAGAATAACATAAATCAAAACTAACCTAGAATATATATAATAACTATATTTATTATATTATATTATATTATTCCCCCCTTAGTATAATATGCATATGTATATTTTATAATATATATTTATTACTCTTATATATATAATATATTATTATATTTAATTTTACCCCTAACTAATATATTATATATTATCCATATAATATTTTAATATTATTTATATATACAATATTCAGAGTTCTTCATGAAACTGCGTAACATCAACCAACTCTTTTTACACCTAACTACTCAATAGGTTCCCTTCTAAATCATAAAGACCCCCTACCTGATAATATAACTAATATGTCGATCAATAGGAGTATTACTGCCATTCAGATTCGTTATATACTCAACCATCTTTCCCTTCATTTCCGATGACTAAATAATAATAATTATAATAAATACCTGACATATATATCTAAAATAAAAATAAATATTTATTATATATTTACCCTTATTTAATTCTCATCATTAATATATATATAAATATATATAATATATATAGATATATTTCAAATAATTCCACTCCATCATACTACTAAGCTTATGGATAATAAATATATGTGAAAAAAACCTTATATTACTACCTATCACTACCCAAAGACACTCATACTCACTACTTTCTATCATACCTACCTACTATCCCTAAAGGATATAAATTTAATCACAGTTATATATTTATAGATATAAATTTATTATTTAATAATTATATATAAACGGGAATAGATCATGATTCTTCATATTTTCTTTTTTATTATAAATTAAACAAGAAATCACGTATATCAATTATTATTTCTTTTGACTTTACTGTGTCTAATAAATAATAATATATTTATTATTATCATCGTAATAAAAATTATTTTACTCTACATATCACGTCTTCTAGTTATTACCCTCCATATACCTCTCCTTTATTTTACTACTTTTATATATATATATATAATCAATCATAACTTTTTATGGTATAGGGTTAAATAATATGCTATATATTATATTCTTTAACATTATTTCATAAATTAATATTATATTACTATTATTATATATATATACACTATATATTATATATATATATATATATTATATATATATATATATATATATATATATATATTTATATATATATATAATATATATATATATATATATATAATATATAATAAATATATAATAATATATAATATATATATATATATAATATATAATATATAAATAATATATATATATATTAATATATATATATATATGTATATATATATATATTATATAATATATATATATATATATATATATATATATATATATATATATATATTATATATATATATATATATATATATATATATATCTATATATATAAATATATATATATATATATATATATATATATATATATAGATATATATATATATATATATATATATCTATATATATACCAAAGAACACATGTATGTAATATATATATATGTATCGTCTTCGTAATATATATATATATAGTAATATATAATATAATATATTATATATATATATATATATAAATATATACATATAACTAATATTAATAATATATATATATAATATATATACTATATATATATATTATAATATATATATATATATCATATATATACTATATATATATATATATATATTATATATATATATATATATATTAATATATTTAATATATATATATATATAATATATATACATATATATTATATTAATATATATAATATATAAATAATATATTATATATATATATATATATATATATATATATATATATATATATATATATATATATATTTATTTTATTGATATATTTATAAAAACACTATAGTTCCGATTTATATCTATATATGTAATTTATATATATATATATATATATATATATATATATATATATATATATATATATATATATATATATATATATATATATATTATATATATATATATATATATATATATATATATATATTATTGTGATATTAGGAATATGAAGAATGAGATTTTGAGCTCCACTGAGAAGAGCGATTAGATCTATTTATTTTCATGGAAATATTATTTATTTGATAAAAGCAATTAATTTAAGGATAATTTCTATTTAAAAACATTTTAAGAAAATTTAATTTTTAAGATAAAATTATCCCGTGAGAATAAAGTTACCCAAGTTACGTAACGTCACACCTGACATCTTGGATACAGTGAAAGTTTATAAATAGAGGTCAATTTGTTCTCACGTGGGTTCTATCTCTTGTTGGAAATCTATCATTGGAGACCTGTCTCTCGTATCTGACTCATATTTAAGAAGATCCTGTTTCAATAAAACTCTACGGCAGAAAAGAGTTATAAGAAGAATACGGATTGGAAAGATATTGATTCGATTAAAGGACACTGGTTTAATATTAATTTTAAAGAGAGAATTTAGAGAAAATTCTTTTGTGGAAGTAGATAGATACCTGAGAAGAAGTTATTGGAAGTTATTTTGAAGAAAAACTTAAAACGTTTAGAAATCACCTGAAGACTTTGAGCTTGACTACAAGCTAAATTCAGAAACTATTTATTGAAGAATTACTTACGAATTGAAAAGAAGACTTTGCGTTTCTTCATTGAAGAATAACTTACAAATTAGAAAGAATACTTAGTGATTATTTATTGAGGAATAACTTACAAGTTGATAAGAAGACTTTTGTGATTATTTACTGAGAAATAATTTACAGATCAGAAGGAACACTTCTTAATTAATTATCGAACTGACTACTGAGAGTCTGTGGAAGTTCATCAGTGACTTGGATCTGATCTAGTAGCATTAAGAAGATTTTGTGATCGTTTATTGAATTGTCTACTGATAGTCTGTTGAAGTCTTCTAGCGACTTGGAAACGATTTGGAATCAAAAAAGACTTCGTGAATATTTATTGAACTTTTGTATCTGAAGTAGAGGTCTACATTGTGAAGTTATACCCTAGACAACTTGGTTTATAATATTTTGTGATTTGAATAAAAGAATTCCGGGGATTGTCACGTTTATTTATTGGCGGAAATCCCTTCTTGTGACAATAAATTTTGGGCCTAGTTCGGAATAGTTTTTGAAGGAAAATGAAAATAGCGAACGTTGGCTTGTGCTTCTCAACTATGGATTGCAATTCGCTGGCAAAAATTGCTCAAGAACTCGGCTTAAAGTGAAGAGAAGCTAAAGAGTTTATAAAGGAAAAAAGAGAAGCAACTGAGAAAGCAAGTGAAGCTGCCAGAGAAGCAGCAGAAAGGGAAGCTGCAAGAGAAGAGAGACAAAGAAAAGCTGCCAGATAAGCTGTCAGGGAAGCAGCAGAAAGGGAAGCTGCAAGAGAAGAGAGACAAAGAACTGAAAGAGAAGCAGCAGAGATAAAAAGAGAACATGAGTTTGAACTTAGAAGGATGGAACTTCAAGCGGGCAATAATACTCAACAGCAGGTTGTAAATAACAATGATGTTAAGGCGAGGCTACCACAGCTCCCTCCTTTCACAGACAACAGGGACGAGATTGATTGCTACCTTGAACGTTTTGAAAGATTCGCAGAAACTAACCGATAGGATAGAGGAAATTGGGCATCACACCTTAGCGCTCTATTGACAGGGAAGGCTTTAATAGCATATTCTCGCATCCCTAAAGAAGAATCAAAGGACTATGATAAACTAAAAAACGCCCTACTGCTATGTTACAACTTAACAGAAGACGGCTATAGAATAAAATTCAGAAGTGCGAAGGCATACAACGACGAAAGGACTATCCAGTTCATAGATAGGTTGAAAAATTATATAATGAAATGAATGGAACTGGCAGAGATTAACAAAGATTTTAATGATATTATTGACTTAATAGTAGCAGAACAGTTTCTAAATACAGGCCAGAAAGAACTCGCGACCTTCTTGCTTGAAAGAAAAATTAATAAACTTGATATGATTGCTCAAGAAGCGGAGAATTATCTCCTGGCACATAATAAAAACGTCGTCAACAATTAATAAAGAAGATTCATCAAAGAAGGAGAGAAAAGATTCGAGTGAAAACTACGATCAGTTTGAAAGGCAAAAATATCTGACCACGTGTTTTAAATGCGGCAAGAAAGGGCACGATTCCATCGATTGTAAAATTTACAACACTTATAGGTGGAAAGATGCTAGTGAAAACCAAAATCAGCTTGAAAGGCAAAAATATTCGATCACATGTTTTAAATGCTGCAAGAAAGGACACAAGACCATCGATTGTAAAAATTACAACCCCCATAGGAGAGACGATCAATATAGGAACTATAATAATCGTCCCAGCACTAATTGGAGAGAGGAACCAAAGAGGGCGACTGCCGCTATAACAAGTGAAATTAAGCAATGAAATAAAGATGATGTTTCTGATAATACGCCAACACATAAAGATATGACAACTGATAAAGGCGTTGACATCATGAAACACGTTGATAGTAACAATAGGATTGCTTTAGCGTGTGGCGAAACTGTACCTATCATCAGAGTCGCGTGCGTGAAGAGCAATAGCATAAGGCATAACATTCAGAATGCAATGATGCCGGTTGTCAACGGGAAGATCAATGGAATGGCTGGGATCGTGCTAAGGAATACCGGTTGTGACTGAGTCTTAGTCAAAAAGAAATATGCGTCGCCAAAACAAAAGACTGGGAAAAAGAAACAAATATTGCTAAAAGACAATACGTTTAAGGTCGCACCTGTGGTTGAGATTGATGTTGATACACCCTACTACACGGGGCGCACTTAAGCTATAAATCTTGACGAGGCAATCTATGACTTGATAATAGGAAATATTCCTGGCACGAGGAGTTCAGAAGCCCTGTCGAAAGTGTGGCAATGTCTCGCGAGAGAGAAACGGACGATTCGCAGAAGGAAGAAGCCGCAGCGCATGAGGATACAATGGAGTACGCTGACGGCCAAGTAGTAATGTCATGCGCGGGCGAAACGACTGGCTTGCAAGAGGAAGTAACCGAGGCACTTGATAACACATTAGAGTGCCCGGTTGGTCAGGTGGTAATGCCTCGCGCAAGTAGTGTAAACAATTTACAGGAGGAAGGGTCAGCTGTATCTGAGATCACCCAACAGCCATATGAGAACGAAGGAAAACCGGACGATATAAATATCGCGTGCGTAGGTGTAGTGGATTTTGAAAGGTGTGAGAAAGAAGAATTAGATTTGGAAGAGGACGCGATCGTCTTAGGGAACTGCGTACCTAAGGAGAGCGTCAGTGATATTAAAATTGGGGCCAAGATAGATGAGGATAAGAAGAAGGAGTTAAAAAAGAGATTAAAAACATTGGAGAATGATGGAGAGTCAACAATGTCAGAGACTGATTACCTTTCAAGAAAAGTAATAGAATTTGAGCGTCGAATTCAAGAACTTGAAAACCTTTCAAGAAAAGTAATAGAATTTGAGCGTCGAATTCAAGAACTTGAAAACTCAAAAATTTATTTAGCGGATTTAAGCCGTACTCAGGAACTACTTAGAAGACTTTATGGAGAATTTGCCGCTAAGTGCGAAGAAAATTCAAGCCATATTGTCGAAATGTCAGAACTCAAAAACAAATTGCACAATCTCCAAACTGAACTAGATGAAGCAAGAAGTGAAGTTACTGCAACTCGATGCACCGCCGAAAATGTTGCCGTGGCTAAAAAACGAAAATGTGAATATCAGTTCGTCTCCATTCAGCAGATTATTAGAGAAATTTATTTCAGCGGAAAATGAAGTTCAGTATCTAAGATCTGTTATAAAGAAATTAGGAAAGGAGAAACTTCATTATCAAGGCTTATAGGAAAAGTTAGTTGAAGACAGTAATCTGAAAAGAAGAGACATCTTGAGTCGGAATTCATATCTGCCACTGTAGAAATAATATTGAGGAAGATTAGAAGTCTCAGCCCTTCACAATCAACAAGTTGGAATACTAATTCATTAGAAGAAGTTACGATTAATAATGAATCGGTAAGTGAATCTGAAATGATAGATACGTCAGTTGGGGGTTCAATAATTAATATTCCTAACGAAACTAAAGATGACTCTATGGAAGGACCTAAAGATAAGCCTTTTGATGAGTCAAGAGAGGAGAGGAATCTAAATCTTGGGAAAGTTAAAAAGAAAGGGATTCTCGAACATCTAGTTGAAAGGAGAGGTAAAAGGAAAAGAAATATTGGTGGAAAAGTTGTACTAGAAGCCAAGAATAAAGCTGTAGCAGAAGGAAAAGAAACACTTTTAAAGGGAATACCCTTGATTTGGAAAACATCCACTGAAGATATGAGATTACCTAACGAGGATTGGGATATGAAGTTTAATGTTTTTGTTAAAAGAAAAGCCCTGTTTTCTTTTTTAATGGGGGCGTGTGTTGTGATATTAGGAATATGAAGAATGAGATTTTGAGCTCCACTGAGAAGAGCGATTAGATCTATTTATTTTCATGGAAATATTATTTATTTGATAAAAGCAATTAATTTAAGGATAATTTCAATTTAAAAACATTTTAAAAAAATTTAATTTTTAAGATAAAATTATCCCGTTGGAATAAAGATACCCAAGGTAACTTCACACCTTACATCTTGGATACAGTGAAAGTTTATAAATTGTTGTCAATTTGTTCTCATGTGGGTTCTATCTCTTGTCTAGGAAATCTATCTTGTAAAACCAGATTTTATTTTCGACTCATATTTTAGAAGAAGTCGATGCGGCATGCACTCGTGCAGTCATTGTAGATAAGAAGAATAATACGGATTGGAAAGATATTGATTCGATTGAAAGACACTGGTGGAATATTAATTTTAATGAGAGAATTTAGAGAAA
>JABUQX010018780.1:25000-31934 GCA_015478945.1 Trachelipus rathkii
AATAAATGACTCCTAATCTCACATTATCAAGTATATCAATGTATATCATACATTATATATTCAGGTGTGTCTCCTTAATATAGAAATCTCTCCATACCGTATGTCTCTATCTACATCTCTTCCGCTCACAGTCTTCCTCCCCTATATAGGTATACCTCACTCTATACCATAACTAGAGTTCATTACCTAACCCTATCACCCTCCTTATTGGCAACTCTCTCTTTTCCTTATGTCAATCCTCTTCATCTAATATTATAAGTTAGTACCCCACACATCCTAGTACTGGCTGCGTATACCACGTTTATAGTGTTACATCATGGGCTCAACCACCCACGTGACTATTCACCTTCACTGTCTCGTTTTCTCACTCTGTTACTATCCTCGTCTATATCCCAATCACCTATTACTATATACTCTAACACATTCATTCTCCTCACCTATACGTTAACTAGAAATATTACTCTCCTACTATACCCCTGTCGAGCTATCTCAATGTCTTCTTCACCATCGTTACAACAGTTTATAAATTTTTTTTTTTTTTTACAATAATATAGTGTCAAATCCAAAACTCTACCTCGTTATATATTAGCTCTTGTTCATAACCTCTTTAGCTATATATAATATTCATATATATTTATCTTTCAATGAGTGTAGCTATTATATATACCTGATTCCTATCTAGTCCTGACCATACTGCTCAATTCCATACTCGTAATTTCCTTTAGCACATCACACTCACTCACTATTCTTCTTCAAATGTTAGCTGTACCTAGGTGAATATTTATATCTGTCCAACCATTTTTAATACTTATTACGTCTACCTCCACTATAACCCTCTACTCATTACCTTAAAATCATCTCATACCTAAACATTACTTATTTATTTATTTTACTATTACTTCTCCACATTCATATGAATTCTCACATTATTTCACATCTCGTGATTATTTCTTAGCTAAATATAACTACAGCACATTTGCCCATCCTTAACTCTAACTCAATCTTCACTCAAACACGTGAGTACGAAATCATCATGCGTATATTCCTATATGTAAGTCTCCGTCAATCTCCTCTAAACTCTCCTTTACACCTCTATGTACATGTGTCCATAAATATGCTACTATAAATACACAGTATATTCGGTCGATATACAACACACTACCCCTGCCTATACTCTTCATGTATTTATATACCTCAAAATCATTCCTATAGTTTTTAATATATATATTCCTGGTTTCTTACCTTATTACTTAAGCATTATATAACTTATCATATATGTACTTCTTATACTATGCTCATAATCTGAGTCTGTCTTATTCAATTCATAATCCTACTCTCACAGAACTTTAGTCCCATAGCTTCTCCCTGGGCTACAGCAATATACAAATGCTATTCATTCAAATATCTATGAATAAGTCTAATATAGGTACCTCATTTCACTTGTTGTATATTCCACATGTCTTTTCCTATGTATCATTCTTACTAAATGTCAGAACAATTAAATCTGATATGAATGCTATCCCACTCTCATGTAATAACCTCACTAATTACTGAGCTACTTTTATTACTTTATTACAATTATATTATGCATCTATTATTTTGATCTTATAATATTTATATCTAAATATCTTTCATATATACATTCCGCCTATGTAATAAATATTCCATTAGTATGTAGATACCTCTATAATTTTTATTACTAATCTCTACTGGCGTCAACCCTATTTACCTTATTATAAATATAGGAACTTATATTATTTACTCAATTCTCACCCCATACCTTCTACTAACACTAATAACTCACTCACCCAACACTCATAGTTCAGAAATACTCAGCATTACATAGTCATTTAATCACTTATACTATTCATTTCTATCAAATCATCTCACCTTCCTTCTATAGTAGTATACTCAATTCATAATATGTATCCATCCTCAATAACAGGAGTTCTTTATCCGTGACTCTCACTTTTATTATTCCCTAAAGCCTCCTATAAATTCCTCCTCTGATTTATAAATTCACCCTCCTCCTCCTATCATCCCTCTTTCTAGTTTTACCTCCTCCTCATTCCTATCTTCTTTCCTCTATCGGATAGCACCTAATCTATCATTTCTACAACTAATCAAGTACTCTATCCACCTTATTGTTTTTTCCTCCGTAGGCTTTATACCTCAAATGTTTCTAACCTATATTTTAGGTTCATTGATATTATAATACTCTCCTTCTTCACGTCATCCCTCTTAAACGTATCTTAGCCTAAATTATATCTAATAAATCTTTACTTTCTTATGTGACTATATATATCTTACCTTACATTAATAATCCATTCACGCTCCTTGCTAGAGCTTACTCTCAGAGCCTAACCTCCTCCTTTATCACCTCCTCATTCATTCTCTCCGCTCAATTATTCTTGCTTTCACTACATGGCTCATCTGGTATTGTGTAACACTTACTCATATTTTATAGCCATCTCACTTCAAAGTAGCCATACTTTTGATCGACACAGACTAATATATCTTAAATTTATACTATGTTCATAATTCTCACCAAGGTGTAATACTATATCTTTCTCACTCACTCCTTATCCTCATAATCATTTATAATATGCCTAGGGGTATATCCACTAGCGCTCCTTACAACCACTTCCTATATTGATATTCCTCATAATTTGTTTCTAATAATGCACTGTTCATCTCCAGTTGTTATATTTTTTTATATAATTATAGTGAAAATCGTACATTAAAGTTTTACTTAACTCTAAAATAGACATTCCTACATACTTTTAATTGTATCATTACCACTTTCACCTCATTTTACTTGTTACTTATCTCTCAGACTCATATTGATATAAATATATATATATTATATATCTTAGATCATACTAATAACAGTACCTATGATCTGTAATCCATTGACATACTACCTTATGTGAAATCACTTATGATTAACATCTTATATTTAATGTCTTCTATACCTCAGATAACTATTAATAGATTAATCTATAATACCACTCTGTGGTATCAGATGCAAATCTATTTCTTTCAACCTATATCTTCTATATATTATCATATTAAGTTGAAATCTTTTCATGATAATAAAAAAACCATACTATAATATCTTTCACAGTTCTTTCTCAGTTGTCAAAAGTCTATCAACGTTTCACCTCCATTCGTTAGTATACTAATTCTTCTCTCCAATAACTCGGTAATCGCACAACATATCTATACCTGAATATTATACAAATCTCTCATTTCTTCCACTCTAGCATTGAGATCATATATGCCCTAATTAATATTATACCCTCTCATCCTTCCCTTCTTCTACCTATCCACCTTTCTTCCAATAATCGTTTCTCCTAGTTATATATATAATGAACATCCTCATCTTCTCTTATTCTGTGAGTATGCTGATACTGTTATGCTAGAGTATATACTTATGAATATAATATATATATATAACATTATCAGATATCTCTACTATAATCTTTATTCTTTTCTCTAGTAATGTAACTTGATTATCTTTTTCGCTTACTATAACTTTCTCAATCCTTCCCAATAACTTAGTTAGTTAGTGTAGATATACATTTGTAAATATAATATCTGAACGGGAATCTCACATTATTATTACCTGCTAGAGCTCTCTCTCAGGATGGCTTCGGTCACATGACTCACTCCCTCCATAGATCGCGTTAGTTACAGTGCATGAACGAGACAAAGTATATATCCAACTCAGTATTTACATGCTCTAGTTAACCACTCGCGGTGCACTCTCTCTCTCAGCACTCACTGATTAACATCACTCTACAAACTCATCTACAATCCCTATTGACAAATTATACCTACGCTAGGTCTCCATATAATTTCTATTCATCAGTAGAAGCGTCCACTAATTTGTCGCTACTCATTGGTCTGACCGAGCGGGCATAATAGAAAATTAAGAAAAGAAGATGGGCCATAGCTCTCAGAATATATATCAGAAAAGTCGCGAGAGCACTTCACACCTTAAAGTAAATTACGTAGTTAATATATGTGGTCAATATTCTTAGTCTCTACCAACGGTTTCACGGTGGTGTCTTGATTATCGAAGTAAGTGACTGCACTCGACGTAATTCCTGCACGACATAGACATTGATAGGCTATATACTGAGTAGCACGATTACTGTGAAGCTAGCGTATGTTGACTATAGAGCTCGAGGTGCCGCCCTAGCAGTATCTGCGTTTAGTCGTATATACACTTCTAAGAGGTACTAATATGTACTAAGACGAGAGGCACTCTAGAGAGTTAGAGTCATTTGCCGACCCGTTTCTTAGTTACTGATTGTTATTAAATTATTATTAATCACTAGCAAATGAGCTGATGACCCAAACTTAGATATATAATGCTATGATATAGATAGTTTGAGTAATAATATTAGGTATTTGCCATTATATATATATAACATTAGTTTATATATTATGACTTAAGCCAATATAAGTAGGTATTCATAAGCATGTGTGATGAGTTTATTGAGGTATCATATATATATATATATATTATATTACCATTAGTTTATTTATAACTAAGCACAAATGTAGTTGGATTTGCTACATGTTATTCACAGTATTTATATTTTGATACAAGCCCTATGAGGGTGCTTTGTGGATTTGCTAAATGGTGACATGTTTAGTTAGTGGCGCTTATGAACTTGGCGACACAGTTCTCTACAGGCCCTATATTGTATGGACCTATCTTACTATATGTTACTAATAATATACTATTCATGTTATATTCTATTATAATTATTCATTCTATTTAAAATATATATATATATATATATAATATAAATATATATATATATATTAATATATAATATATTATATATTAATATTTATATATATATAATATATATATATATTTATTATTAGTATAATATAATATTATATATAATATATATATATATTAACTATATATATATATATATATTATAATATTATAATATATATTATATATATATATATATAATATATATATATTATATATTTATAATATAATATTATATTATATATTATAATATATATAATATTATATATATTAAATATATATATATATATTATTATATTAATATTATAATAATAATAATACTGATAAAAATATTAATAATATATATTAATTATAATATTTATTATGATAATAATATAATATTAATATATATATATATGATATTAATAATATTATATTATATATATATATTAATATAATATATATATATTATATATTATATAATATAATTAAATATATATATATATATTATAATATAAATATATATATTATTATATATTTAATATTATATATATATACAATATAAACTATATATATATATATATATATATATATATATATATTATATATAATATATAAGATATATTATATAATATAATATATATTTAATATATATTATAATAATATATTTATTTAATATATTATTAATATAATTAAATTAAGTAGTAGGCAAAATTTTTAATAATTATCACAGTTATGACATTTTCACTGACATCGTAACAAAATTATTTATTGTGAAATATAACAAAACTTACAGGCGGAATTAGTCACTATGAATTGAAGCTATAATTTGTAATATATAAAAATAAATATATATAGATTGCGGATCTAGTCTGTCACGAACATTCTTCAAAATAAAATAATATATTTTATTCAGTCAAAAATATATTTACAATAATTAATATCCAAATTATAATAAATGGATAAATAATTAATAGCATCATTTATATTTGAGTTCATCTCCAGCAAGAAAATGCGTGTGTTAAAATTTTGACGGCCAGAGTAATTGAGACTTACTCACGAGTAATATTTGGACAATCATAAGTAATACGAGGGTCAACTTTTGCGCGAATCCTCTTAGAAGAGAAATATTATATATTATTATACTCACAATTATATATTTATTATAATAAATCAATAAAAATTGTATGTAGTTATATGATTTTTTATTAATTTTGTGATATATGTTTAGTATAAAACTTATATTATGTTATATGATTTTACTTAAAAAATGTTTTTATATTTTAAAAATTTATTGTATTTATATATAATTACTTATCTATGTTTTATATTTATATTATGCAAGTAAATTAGAATTAATTAAACTCTATTCTATCGAATATTACTCTCTCTCTCATTACTATCTACTCTTATCTCTCTCTATTAACATACTACTCAACTGAATATATAAATTAGGATTATTAGAAATAGGTATAGTAATTATTGATATTTATGTATAATAATAATAAAGTGTATAAAAAATAATATTAATATTTATAATTGGCCTTTTAGTACTTACTGATAGAAATATCAATCATTTATTAATAATAAATAAAAAATTCTGAATATAAAATTGGTATTAAATAAATAGGTCCAAACTAAACTTAAAAACTAGTTTAACTAACGTTTTAAACTATAAAAAATAAAAATAATATACTATTTGAAATGGTTATAACAACTTTATTTTGAAAGTTCATTAGTAATACCTCGAAAAGTACTATCAAAGAGTGATACGTTATATAATCATATATATATATATGCTAATCTTATGTTGGTGTTAGTAAAGAAGGACTTCTGAAAAGTAAAAGGTTTATTTCATATATAATATATACCTATATCTCTGTATGATTAGTACCCGTAAAAAATTATATTAAGAAGTTCAACAACAATCTCATGAGACATATTGTAGGACGAATCATTGATGAAGCAAGTATCATAATCCGAACATAGTTCATAACGCTATACAAGACTATACTTGAAACCATAATCAGCCATTGACATAACAGGTAACTCACATAAGAGTGATATAGCACAAATTACACAATATATCTAAAACATGCTCATGTAAAAACCACAAAGAAGACCCTAACGGGCTTGTCGACCACCCAATCTCTC
>JABUQX010018781.1:0-2500 GCA_015478945.1 Trachelipus rathkii
ATCTCATTAAATTTAAGGGATGTTTATACCACTATTTTCTTCAGAGTAGGATAGGTTTTTTTCGCTGTGTTTGATACGATGACATCTCGCTGCATCTCTACGTCTGTTGTTGATATCATCACGAAGAGAGCAGTTTCGTTATTCCCAACGATATGTCATTTATATTTAATCGTTAAAACCGAATTGCGACTGCTACATTGCTTGTATTCCTGCCAGAGGGTCAAATATAACAAGTATTGCATCTTTATGCAAAAAGTTAAAGCGTAAAATCATTTTTCATGTTTAGAGTTGGTATTTTCTGAAAGGATGCGGGAGTCTTAAAAAATGAGATAAGTCTAAAAACTTTTACTTTATTTCGTATTTACTCGTTAGGTTGTTATGATGGTTTTAGGTATGTTTATGACAACATCTTTTTGATTAAAATGTATTGTCCAATGTAAGATTAACTGTTAATATGTAGAGATACGCTCGGAAAAAGTATGAACAGGTTACGCTTTGTATGTAATGTATAGTTACTTTTACTGGTGTTAAGTGAGGAAATTCTTTGTTTAATGTTAACAGTTTATTTAGGCGTAAGGTGTGTTTAGGTTTGTCGTTGTACACTATTTTCTTAAGTCATATGATGCTATGTTAGCTTTATTAATGTGAAAACATTGTTATTTAGCATATATTCGGTGGGTTAGTATAAAAAAAAAAACTCAGTGGAACTTTGTTAATCTTAACAGTTTATTCGTGTGTAAGTTGTGTTAGGGTTTGTCTTTGTACATTATTTTCTTAGTTCATTTTACGTTATGTTAGCTTTATGATGTGGAAACCTTTATTGATGTTAGAGTATAATTCGTTGATTAGTATGATAATTAACCAAATGTTGTGGTGAGAAATTTTAGTAAAATGTTACTCTGTGTCAGTGAAAGATTAACGTTAATATGTTAGAGATAATCTTTGCCTGGAAAAAAGTATGAACAGGTTACGTTTGCATACCATGTTAGCTGCTTTACTGGTGTTAAGTGTGGAACTTTGTTTAATGTTTAACAGTTTGTATTTGTGTTTAGATGTGTCAGTGTTCTGTCTTTGTGTATAGATGTCTTAGTTTAGATTGATGCTAAGTAATCTTTATTAATGTGAAAAAACTTTGTTACGTCTAGCTTACTTTCGCTGTTCTGTATGATAATTAACCAACTGTTGTGAGAAATTTTAGTTTAATGTTACTGTGTTAATGTAAAATTAACCGTAATATGTTAGAGTTATGCTTGAAAAAAGTAATATTAGGTTACGTTGCATAACATGTTAGTTGCTTTACTGGGGTGTTAATGTTGGAACTTTGTAATGTAACAGTTTATTTGGTGTTTAAGATGTGTTCAGGTTTGTCTTGTATTATATTCTTTAGTTTAGATGATGCTTAAGTTAATTCCTTTTTAATGAAACTTTGTTACGTTATCTTACTTTCGCTGTTCTGTATGATAATTGAACCCACTGTTGCTTGAGAAAATTTTAGTTAAATGTTACTGTTTTAGTGGTAAGATTAACGTTAATATGGTAGAGTTATGCTTGAAAAGTTAATATTTAGGTTTACGTTTTGCCATACCATGTTTTAGTTGCTTTACTTGGTGTTAAGTGTGGAGCTTTGTTAATGTTAAACAGTTTATTTGGGTGTAAGTTGTGATAGTTTTGTCTTTGTGCAATTATTTTTTCTTAGTTCAGTTTGATGCTATGTTAGCTTATAATGTGGAAACTTTTGTTACGTTAGCATTTACTCGTTGATCGCTCTGTAGGATAATTAACCAATGTTGTTATAAATTTTTGCTAAATGTTACTTTGTTAGTGTAAGATTAACGTTAATATGTTAGAGTTATGCTTTAACAAAGTAAGATTTAGTTACGTTTTGCATACCATGTTTAGCTGCTTTACTGGTGTTAAATGTTGGAAACTTTGTTAATGTTAAACAGTTTATTCGTACATTAGCTGGAAGAACCTTATTCTTAGTGCATTATTTCTTAGTTCAGGTTGATGCTATGTTAGCTTTAATTAATGTGGAAACCTTTGTTACGTTAGCAGTACTTTCGCTGCTCTGTATGATTAACCAATGTTGTGAAATTTTTGCTAAATTTTACTGTGTTAGTGTAAGATTAACGTTAATATGTTAGAGTTATGCTTGAAAAAAGTATAAGTAAGTTTACGTTTTGCATACCATGTTTAGTTGCTTTACTGGTGTTAAGTGTGGAACTTTGTTAATATAACAGTTTATTGTGTGTACGTTTGTGTTAAGGTTTTTGTTTTTGGTGCACATTTATTTTTCTTAGGTTCAGTTTGATGCTTTGTGAAGCTTTATTTAAATGTGGAAAACTTATGTTAAATGAGATATGTGGATTGATCTTTTGATAAAGAACTTGATTTATGTTATGTTTATCCCAAAATGATACTCGAAAATATGACTTTGAATCAATAGATCATAGATCATCAAAACTGGACTGGTAGGTGGTTGGAAGGTAGATGGGTTGGT
>JABUQX010018781.1:7500-37500 GCA_015478945.1 Trachelipus rathkii
TTTGCCGATAAGTATATATGTGTATTATGTAAAAGTTCGGAGAGTTTTACGGAGAGTGAAGTATCTTGAGTATTTGAATAATTTATATAATTTTTCTCTGATTCTATCTATTATTGTTTATAAATCTGTACTGGACGTAGATATCTCAACAGGACGGCGGTTATATTAATATTATTATTCAATTTCGATAGGTTTCAAAGCTAGAACAGTATCACCGCAAAAATCTTAGGTACATTAGTTACTGAAAAACATAATAAATTATAATTTTTTACAAAGTTATAATGCAGTGCTATACTAATTAATATACATATAATTAATAATATAATATATAATAATATAATATATATATCAATATAATATATTATATATATAATTATATATAATATATATATATATATATATATATGAATTTATTTATTATAATATATGATATAAAGTAAATAACCACTAAATTATATATATATATATTAATATATATGTATATATATATATATTATATAATATATATATTATATATTATAATATTATTATATATATAATTATATTAGGCCTCGCAATCTCCTTTAAAGTTCCAGTGACATTTATCCAGTAAGTAAAAAATGAGTATAAGTAATGAAAATAAAATGAATATTTTAGTATTTTTCAAGAAGTAATTTCATCAAAGAAATAACTTATAAAATAAAATTATTTATCTAATTAATTTATATTATTAAAACCAGCTAAATATTTAAGCTATTAGAATCTTACACCTGGCATTATTGTATACGCTTTGTGATTTTGAACTACTTGATACCTTACATAGTTCTATGAGACCCTAAATAAAGTGCCAAAATATTACTCATTTTATATTATATCGTGTTGTTTTAATCTTTGTGGAGTGTGGACGTTTGTTTGAAAGTGCTCCCTGTTGAAAGTTTATCTTTATCTTATTTGGCGTTATTGTTATTATTGTTATTGTGTTCTGTGTTTAGTGTAGTGTGTGTGTGTGTGTGTTTTTTTTTCAAATCTCGTTTTGTTTTAATTGAGAGTTTTATTAAATTGTACCAAAGTGAAATTATTCATTTATTCGTTTCTTCGAGGTTTAAGTTTGGAATATTAAAAGATAAGTTTAGTTTTTAATTTTTTTTTCATTTTTTACTTTTGTAGTTTTCTATAAATTTTGGGAAGTGTAGTTAAGTTGTTTAGGTTTAAGTTTTAAGTTTTTCAGTGTTTAGTAGTATATATATTTTTTTATTTAATTAACTTTAGTACTTAAATTTTTTAAGTTAGGATTTAGTTTTTCATTTTTTTTCTTTTAGTTGTAGGTTTTAATAAATTTTAGCAAGTGTAGTAAAGTTTTAGTCTTTTTTATTATCCTTTTAGGGGGTTCGCGCGTGTGAGCTCAGAACGAGTTGGTGAGGCTCTTAAAGTTTGGGGTGACGAATGTCTCCCACCTCCACTGGTCGTCCCCTGGTAAGGGCCGAGAAACCCCGACTCTATTCCATTACGTATATGTGTTATTATATTTTATATAGATAGTTTAAGGTATTCTCTCCTTATTAGTTTTAAAAGGATATATAAAGTGATCTATATAGTCTATGAGTCTTTTAATGCCCAATTTGCTTGTCCTTCATTCTCTTGTTATGTGTCTATTGGTCTCTTTGACATCTTTCTCAGATCTCTCAAGAATTAGTTAACTGTATAGTGTGTGTTTTCTAGTGTAGTGTGGTGTTTAATAGATTTTGTGCTCATATATTTGTTCATAAGACAACGTTGAGGGTTACTTCTATTATACATATTACTATTCAATTCTCTAGCGTAGCTTAAAAATCTATGAGCGTGTTCTCCCTCCCGCTGGATTAATTCAAATTGCACTATTCTTATACTCTCTTCCTGAGAGAGCCCTAATCCTTTTGCTCTGTTCTGTGTAGTATACTCATGCTAGTTACATAGTGGCTAAGAATTTCACCCCTTGCACTATACCTCAGGATGTTTCATAGACCGCGTTAATATTACTTATATATTATATAACTTTAATTCATATAATTTCTACGTACTGAAGTGAGTGGAGTATATTACTATATACTATATATATTATATATATATATGTGTGCCTATGTAACAATTTAATACTCCTGCAACTACGTCTCCGTGTAATATCATCGTGATCGCCTTAACTTATCGATACTCGTGTTAATAGCTCAAAAATCTTTCTTTTACCTTTATCATACTAAATAATATCTTAGTTGCTTCTGCTACTATTCTCCATATAAACAGTAACAGATATTTTTTCACTCTTATCTATTTGGTAAATATCATTATCTATACCTCTCACGTTAACTGTATATTATATCTTTCTACATCCATAAATTTAATTTGAGGTCCTCATTATTAGGATGAATTTTCAATGTAACTAACTAAACACTGAATGGTGGGTCCTCTCATTTTACTATGATATAATTTAGTATATATGGAGAGGAGGGTACCTCGAATCATTCAGCATATTCTCTCAACGTAATCTAGCGATAGCTTAAACTAATACAATAGAACCTATACAAACACATCCTCTCGAGATTTACGTCCCTATACATAACTCATAAATTTATTAGTAAATACAACACTTGATCCTATTGTTATTCACCAACTTAATAATTTCCTTCTCTCTTATAATAATAATACACTACCTTCGTCTTACCTAAAATCTGGTGAGTATTAAATATCTGACCACAACCTTATATATATAATCATATACTACTTAAACTATATAATACTTTACTCTTCCTAACAGCTATCCTCTATCCTATGCCCTATGCGTTATTTATTTTCTTATATGGCAATCTTAAATTGATTCGTAGGTTTAGATATTAGTGGAGGGCCTTTAGCGTGATCTGCATTCTACTCGTCATAACTTATATAATTAGGATAATGGGATACTGCTTTTGTGGAACTCTATTAGGATGACGCTTTCGGCTTCTGCCATTAAGGTGGGCAGCTGTATACAGTTAACGGTGAATGAGCAGGTTCAATTCCATTTCTCATTCGACTAATAATAAATCTTTCTCTCCTCATAATCCATGGTTCGATTCGTGTACCTCATGTCTACTCTCATCTGTACCATACTCAGGCTAGAGTAACAGCTCGACTTAATTGTGATAGGTAGGTGTTTGAAAAATTACTCGTATTCTATTCCATCACTCATCTCTCAGCTAATTTTCTATTATCTCAAGCTAGAAATCGGTCTGGCAGGTACTCTTCGACGAAGCTAAGCGGGCTTTCATCAAACGAAATGATTGACTCTCAGCTTAACCTTCTCTTGGTACTTATCCTACTGACTAAATCTTTATTCTGGTACTACTTACTTGCTAATAAACAATTCCTTATCATAACTTACTGTGATAAAAGCTGTCACTTTCCTCTCATTATTCGATCTGTATTAGGCTCTGTATGCTATATATCATACTCCTACTTTAGAATACAGGTCACAATCTCTTTCGGTATACTCCTTCCTATATTTACCTCTAACTCAACCCTTAGGGTGAACTCAGTAATTACTTGTGCATATTCCTATCCTTCCCTTCACCTTACTCCTATCTCAGGTGTTACCTATTAGTCTTTTAGCCTGTGATTACATTTATAGATATATCTGTAGTAGCTATATGGAGCTCCTTGAGATCTTATTATTATATTTATATATTATTATTATGAAACTGATTAAGGTAAGTGGACGGGTGATGTGAGCCCTAGGTATGTGACCATCTCAACTCCCCTTAGAAGTTTATTGTGAATATGTAGGCGAGTTGTGCGTCCGACGCTGGCCCATCACTTCCCCTTATCGTATTATTTTCCTCCTCTCTTTCTCCTTCCTCTTCTCTCCATCGGTTTCGTCTGTATGATTCGTAGACAGACGTTATTCCCTCAGTGTGGAAGCTAATCAGCGCTATATCAATGAGTCTACAACCTATTATCCTAAAAAAGGAAGGCCTGCTCTTGATACTACTACTATACTAACTTCGCCCATAGCTACTCATACCTGTATATATTCTATTACTCTAATAGAATTCTTTGAAAAACTCACTGTACATATATAACTCTCAACTTCTTATATATGATACTACTATACTAGAATCTCAATCCTTCTATATTCTCGATCGCCTCTAGTGATACGGTTTTCGTAGTCGTCATTTCAAGTCTATCTTGAGTGATATATATACTTATGCTCCATATTTTAATCTATAGATATTTAATGTTTTCCGCCTTACTTAAGTGATAACCTACGGGGAGACTTTGTCATAGTATTAGTGGGCGTACTTGTGCAATCCAATAAGCATTAGACCAGTAGTAGGTGATATGTGCTCAATTGTACGGTCAATTTAGCTTCTCCAAAGCTCCTACCTCTATGTTATGGGTGTCCTCCTTCTCTTTTAGCTTACTTATATGTCTAGCTTTCTATCAATAGTCGACATACAATATCTCGTTGCTGTGTGGTTAATTAAGTCGGACTTCTTCTTCTTTTTCTGTTAATAGTGGGTTTAGTTCTACTAAGTATGGTTTCTATTTTTATCTCTCTACTTTATTTTCTTTACTTATCAATTAATTAGCATATATCTATACTCTCAACCTGCTCTCACATCTAACTCTATCCACTCATATGCGATGACTCGACCACCCTTCATTCTGAAACTCATTTCAATTCTGCTCCCTCTTTTACTATCTCATTAGGAATTATGCCTCTGTTCCTTAATCTTATATCCATGATGTTATCTTAATTTATCATCGTGATATACTGATTACCTGTGGAATAGGAATTTATCCGATATTTTTTAGGTCAGTCTTCAAAATACCTTGTGAAATTCAAATTACTTTTAAAAATATATACTCAAACTTTTTTTTCAATAATTCCCTCTCATCTAATAATAGATCAATAATATACCTTTCTAATTCATTTTCTTATTATCTCTTTTTTTCGTACGGTTTCTTAACATCGTAATCATCTCTTTTTTGTGTTTGAACAATATTTAAAACCATTCCTTGATTGTCCTTATATACTATATATAAACATAAATAAAAATTGTCTTGAAAACCTTCATAACTAATCACATAAATAACGGTTGTGTATATAAGCGTATATAGGCCTCATAAGAAATCATGGGATATGTTTATAGACTAGCGTAGTATATTTTTTATTTTCCTCTTCTCAGTTACTCCAGTTATTAATATATAAATAGAGTGGGCGTTCTCATTACCGTGAACCCTTGGTATGGTATACTAAGTTACTTAGTTATACTTCATATCTGGTGTGATATATGAGCTTTGGTGTTTCACCTCCGAGTATTTTGGACAGGGTATCGAGTCAATAACAAGCCCAAAAAGGCTTATATTAAAAATATATACTGTATGTACTATTGTATTAACTTTTACCTAGTATATTCACTTGTAATCACTCTTACTATCTTTGCTCGGTGCGGCTAGTAATATTAGTTGGTGCTATTATCTCTTATTTATCTACTAATAGGCTACCGCAGCCTGACAGTATAGTAGTTTCGATAGGAAAACTTTAACCACTCTGACGGTTCCAACCTACCTTTTACGATACAGCACCTTGTAGCACAAAGGATACTACTATAGGTGCTATGTTTGTTACTGTACGCACTAGTAGTTATTTGTGTTGATTTAGTATATAATATATAGGGTTTATAACTCCAGGGTTCATATATTAGTTTCGTTATTGCTGGAATATATATATGCATTATCCTTTCTTTATCCTTGACCTCACTCATTGGGTTCCATGATTCAAGCAGTTCGTGAGCTTTCTCACATTGCGCTACTCGCTTAGAGTATACTACGACAATGACCTGAATTATATACTCACCTAGCTTACTAAAGACCTAAGTGCAGAGATTCATGTCTGGGTTACATACATGCGGCAGTAATACTATTTTACGCTATTACCTCGCGATTAATGAAATAATATAAATATAAGACAAGATGCAACATCACCCGCCTTCTTTCTTAAATAAGAGAGACTCTGTCACACTGTGTTAGAAGTTATGTGTTTGAAGATGACATACTGAGGAGTGTATAAGAGAATTCTGAGATGCCGCTTACTCCGAGTGAGCACGCAAAAGGTAGCTATTGTAGTATTTGAGATATAATTTTTTTTCTATAAAATCTATTTATAAGAATACCACAGTCGTAAACAAGTAATCGATGGAATAAGAGTCGGTGCAGTGTTTACGGTATATATATACATCATTACCAAGGGGACGACAGGGGGACTTTCGTCCCCCCTGTCTCCATATACCGTTTCTCTCGGCTACGAACCTCACTTATACCTCTAATAAAGGTATAATTAAAAGAATAAAATTAAAAATTCTCAAAATAGCGTTAATAAATAAAAATGGTATTGTGACCTAAACCTTATTTTGTCTGCCGAGGCACTAATGCACAGGATCTATACAAATGAGTCGACATCACGGAAGCGTTGACAATGCAGTGTAAGATTATACTCTGTGAGCCTCCATAATTGTGTACGCATAGGTTGGATTTCAAATCGATCAATCTATTTGATGAAGAGAGAAGGTACTCTGTGATATTTTTAAGGTGATATTGCGTTCGATGCGAACAAGATACGTTATGAAATATCTCTATTTCAAATTAGTTTTATTTATTTTCCTGAAGTACCAATAGTATTATAGTGTGTGTATATCAATAAGTATACCCATGCTCTAGAAATATCTATTCTCGCGTGGCATGCCGTTAGGACCTAACTAAATAAATTAAACCTACATATATCTATATTTTATCTATATATATAATAATCCTCAAAAATTAATTATCCTATTATATATTACACAATATTTATTATAAAATTTCACTAGTTAATGTTTATATCAACTAGTATTACAAGTCAATTAGTATTCTTGTATAAATAATATATAGTATAATATTAAAGTACTTTAAGGAATCTGTTTATGTACGTAACTTGAGTTTGATTGGATTCCCGTATGTATATCCCTCAAACTCTAAGACCTATATAATAATACTCGATCTACTATGAGTTTAGGCTTCCTCTCAAATGCTCGGTTGTATCCCACTACACTCATACACTGGTCATAACTAATAACATTATGCGGTATATATTAGTAGCCACTCCAGAGTAGTTAATAGCTATTGTTTAACAATGTGTTGCAAATCCTCTCTCGTTCGTCATTTTCTCATTATATGATTTATTAGCGGGCGAAGTGCACAAAATTTTTAGTCATATACACAGATGCAACCCAGCCATGATTCTTCTTTATGATAAACCTCATACGGCATGGTTAGTGACGATTACTCGTCTCAGTCAAGCACAGTCATCACCTTCCATATACAATACCTCTCACATATATAGTAAGGTAATCGCAGAGATAGGATTATAATTCAACAACACATTCCGGATGCTCACTCCAATGACTGACTGGAAGCTGCTCTCCAGTGACAACTCCCTCCCGAACTCTCATCAAATAACACCTCGCGCTATTCTGCCGACGCCAGCATATATGCTCAAACCTGTGATACGCAGCCAAAGTCCACGTACCTCTCGCAACCTTCAGCATCTCCAAGACCCGTTCAAGTGTGTTCCTCAAAGAGTGGCGCGCTTATCAGGACAAGGAACGAGAAAGTAGGTACCAAGACGTGAGATAATGTAAACGGTCTAGTATATGAACTACTCGAGAGCTAAGCTTTCTTCTCTCATAATAGAGAATCAAGGGCTAAGGTAAATAGGTAATAATATTAGAGTAAAACTAAGATCATATAGTAAACTACATATATATAGGTATAACATTTAATATCAGAAATGAAAAGTGAATAGTATTCATCTAAATCAAAATGGGGAAATATTTTATAATAATATAATATACTCAATTTTTACTCTATAATCAATTAGTTATATAATTAAATATATATAATCAGTTATATTTCTATTAATATGGAATATTTATATTAAATAATATATAACCATTTCTCATCATATACATACTTAGGGAGAGATACTAAAACTCTCGCTAATACTTACACAGAAGTATACACTAACTCTAAATTACACACTTCTTACTGGCGACATTCTAGCACACTCTTCGTTATATCTTGGAGTACTAACGCGAGAATGAGAGTGCAAAGAAACACCAGAACTAGTTCAAAAACACAACTTTCCGGCAAGTGTGGAGAAATAAAATTTTATTATAAAGAGTGAAATAAAGTCTCCTGAGCTCAAGTACATCCAGTGAAATATTATCCTGACTCCTGCAATGTTTATCTATCAAAATAAAAAGATATGTACAATATAGTGATCAAAAAGGGATAAATTACTATTTTCCATGAAAATATCCATTACTCAAATATATCTCAAAAAACGTTAAAATCTTCAATAGACTGAGATGGAATAATATAATATTATATATAGGTGAAATAAATGTCTCCACTCCAAGTCTCGAAATCTCGAAGTGAACCTCAAGGATTTTCTCAAAATGAAATTTGACACCATATAGGATATTGTCAATACCGAGAGTGCAACGCTTAGTCTCTTGCCTCAGAAACAGCGTCATATGTTTTCTTCTCATAAAGTCTCGAGCAAAAGGGCGGCGAATATTCTGATGACTGGGATTACAGATCCTATAGCTCTGCGATAACACCATTGATATTCTAAAAATATTCTTTTACGATAACGAGACAAGAGCTATCTCAACGCCAATTAAATGCGAAACTTATAATTAGTGACACCGATTCGAACCTCTCTCCAATAATCTTTATAATAATTTTCTATCAGTGATGTATAAATACCAAACTAGGAAATTCATCGTTTAATTTATCATACGCTACTCATCATCTTTACGATATACTAGAAAGGTCCTTGCTCTTAAACGCAAACGTGATACAAACTTACCAAAACATAGATTTATTATCAGCGTTATTACTATTTACCAAAATATCACCCTAAATAAAATCATTAAGTCAACCTATTATTCATATCTTATAAATAATTTAACTGATTATTAAAGACACCATATAATATATATATTATTTTCTGGCAGTAATTGCTAGTTAACTCGCATAATCTATACTAACTTATATATATTCATATACAAAATTACATGCACCTACTCAAATTTAAACTATTATTACTCATCTCACTCATTATAAATTATTTATTTCACTATTTCTGCTCATGAACTTAACGCAACCTAATACTCATTTAATATTCATCATTAATATATATATATATAAATACAAATATTTGTATCACTGTCATCATAACTTTACTCACTCAATTACATCTAAAATATATTATCTCTCAGGGTTGCTCTCGCCACTTGAGAACCTATATTACTCTGCAACACGCTCAACCGTCACAGACTTCCTCAGCGAAAATGATTAAAGAAATATTCTCCTGAGTATATCATAGATGCTTTCATATAGCTCTCATAACCTATACTATTATTATGCTTAATCTATGAGAGTGCCAAGGTGTTTATCGCGCGACATGACCATACATTTACACTTTCTTACTTACACACATTGACGAGCCACACATTTTATATTATGAGAAATTCACTATCTGTCTCTCTCAAATATCTGTGTCTTCTCTCTCGCATTCGATAGAAGATGCTTAACTGTAATTAACAATCTAAGGAATTCTGACTTGAAATATTAATTATCAATATTTGAATTTCACGATATTTAAGATTCTTTTAAACTTTTTAAGTATGCAACTTTCTCAGTGGTTCTTGGTGAGTCAATATGTCTTACTCATATTAGATTGTAGTATAATAGATAATTATAAACTTTTCTGAAAATAATATCGCTCTCTTATAACGCTCATACTCTCGAGATTTCACGACACACTGAGTTATAAAACTTCTCGTATAGACAGAATCATATGTTATTCTAGTCATCTAAATTCAGACAGTGCCTTGAGAATTAGAATTGCTACACTCATTTTGAGACTCAACTATAATCGTCCTCTTTCTTCAATACTCATCTAGTAAGATATATAAGAACTTTATCATGTCCTTTGATGTCCATCTCTCTGTACGTGCTCTCATAAGCTGTATATACTCTTTTATTTTCCGCGTCAGGAACAACCTAATATCTCATTATTAGTTTAATGGGTTTCAAAATGAGTCTCATGCAAATACTTTAAAGACTTTAGACGTTTAGTCTCAACAACACAAAGCGAGATGTTATACAGCGAAGGATTAATATATACTGCCGTCCTCCTACACATACCATCGAAAATCTCTATCATGTTATATGAGAAATTAGGCAAATTTTTGTTGATTTTTTTAGCGATTAGTCAGTGTTTCATAAGGTGAATTCTCTACATCCACCGTACCTCTATACAACTCAGAAAACAACGATATTCTCATAGCGCAACTCCAATTTTTTATTCAACTTCCCCCTCCAAGATTGTAACACAATCTTAAGATAACCAAAATTCAAATCAACCATTATCTCCATTCAAAATTATCCTTTGGCCTCTAGACCTCGTACTCCGATACACTTCCATTGTTCTCTCTCGTGTCGCAAGTTCGAGAATTGTATAGCGACTTCTTCTATAGCGCGCTCAGTTCTCCCTTACACATGCTTTCTCACCTGGCATTGCTTCCTTACACTTCTCATCTCACGTATATGGTGTTTGAGTCTCTGAGCCACCTAGGTCCTTGTTCCTCAGAGACACTCATGATGCTATTGTTGTTGACTACCGTAAGGTATATTTCTTTTGAAGAAAGATTCTATAAGCAACATCTCAGAACACACATCACGAAATACTCTTCTTTTTGCCTCGCTGCACGTATGCACCTGAGACAAAAGTACCTATCAATTAATTTAATAGACTATTTCCAGGTACCTCACCCATGTGTCACAGCAAAAGCCTAACAAAAAGGACATAAACCGCCTAGTTCATTATATAATAATGAGTTCGTCGCGATGCTCTATGTCCGTGAAGACACTCTCCCCACTGACTGATTAGAATCACCATGTGATATGATTGAAGCGCTATATTACCTATCTTTGCGTATCATGGAACATCCTCATACCACTAAGTTCCTCTAATCTGTGCTTGTGTGGACCCTCTTTATCTTTGATACTCTATGAGCATGCCAGAACTCTCCTACTTTCGAACTCATGTATAGAGTCCACATTAACCAGCATTATTCATCCATGTATGTCACCCTCGAACGAGATTGAGTCTAATCTCCTTCATTTTTGCCTTGTGATCCATACATACTGATAGCACTGTTTCCGCTATGCTTTTCTATACTATCCCGTGTGGCACCACTCTTCAATGACCATAGAGTTTGTTTAACTCATAACCCAAACCGATAAATAAGACTATGCTTTCCGGTCGAATTGAAGCGCTTCGATGATGACATTCTTTCTCATTATGCATATTTAGTACTTCTGAATATCATAATCATGACTTATACCCTACCAAGCCTACATCGCACTTACTCTTTATAAGTATCGAAACCAAGTGTCACTCTCGGTACTCGTACGGTAGAAAGACATCAGCCATGGGTGAACAATAAAGTTACGCAACGTAAACCGAAATAAATACTTCTCCGTTACTGTGTTGCTTCCGATTATTTGATCTCTCATCCTACATATTTCACTGATTACAGTACCTTTTCCTAGGCTATTATATTCCGCTATAATCACTCTTTTTTGGCTGACCTCCTTCTTTCAAGTTGCTCCAATGCTGATGTATATCTCAACGAAAGCGTCGCACAATTGCCCTTTTCTGCTCTCGCATTCAGAATCTCTTGCCTTTTACTTGTTAGATTAATCATGGTTCAGACTTCTTTGAAAGGTAGATGAAGTTCGTTGCTTCGAATATCCCCTGCGCATATAAGTTCCGCGAGTAGGACCATCCATCTCACTTATTCAATTTACATTTCCATTGGGTGACACCAGTAGCCAGTCTTACTCCTACTTTCCTTCTACTCAGTCCTACATACTGGAATGTATGCGCTTAATCGCCGATATAGTCCCAGGATACCACCTGTCTTTTCCACTTTTGGAAATAATTATGCTCTCAAGCTCTAAGGTAAGTACTTCTCGCTCACGCTAAACCACTTCCTTCTACCAAATGATGTTTTACTTCTTGTCAATTGTTCGCTCTATCTGTGAGACAAGATCTCATTGATGAGTTATTTGTTCTACACACCTCTTAATCAGTTATCGATACGACATATTACCTTTGCCTCTTCACTCGAAAATTCAAACTACCGTACTATCGGTATGTGAGTGTCGATAAAAAGGAATTTTCATTGTTCAATTGCAGGCTCCTCTTGCGTTATATGCCATTCTCTCTCAAGCTCACGTTTAAAATTCTTTCTGTCTTTCAGTTACTACAACATAATCCTCCGCTGAGAGATACACACTTATTTTCTCTAGTAAACTCTCTACTTCTCCTCCATAATCTCTGATTACCCTATTTCACTGATTACCTTTCTGGATAGCCAATCACACTTATTGTGTGATAAGTTGTGCTTTTCAGCGCTCAACTCTCCAGGTATGTCTGGATCCTCTCGGAAAGTAAGGATAAGCTCGGTACCCACCTTTACCCTTCTCTATCTGTGCTTTCCCAGATCCTCTACCTCTAGTACAAATTTTTGATCCTCATACATAGAGAGACACCTCATAGTCTGTCGTTATAGCATTAAATGGAGTCAAATTTCTTTGCAATAAGTTTACTACAAGCACAAGCCTTCATACCAGTTTCTCTCGCCATGACATACGAACAAGCCAGCTATTTTCATTCGATTTCCGAGCTCTCGCTTGGGTCTCACTGGTAACCCCTGATTAGCTGTCATACAAGTTGTGGCTATAATAATCTCAAGGCCAATAAAGCGTTCCTTTGCTAGTTATCGAGCTCATCTCCGTCCAATCATCACATGTTCCTTCTGTTTATCTTCGTTCATAGAGCTAGTATAGAGCACGCGGCTCTACTTGTTATAGACAAATACGTTCTGTTCATCTATAATGTAATCCTTACTCATTACCTTAGGAATCGTGGTCTCAATCTATTTCCTACAATAAACCTAGATCACTCGTGCATATAAACGTGCCACCCGCACATATACTGCGCGTTATTATTCCAATCGTTTCAATCAATTCATTTGATATTGCATGGCTTCCAATCGTAAAATCCTTCTTTACAAACTGAGATACAACATCCTCGCGCCCACCAAAAGAATCTCTCAAAAGCTACGGACCACAAAAAGACGGATCCTTGGACTTGTTAGAGTACACTAAAAGTCAGCGTTTGTAACAAACAATCAGGCAAATTCGTACTATACAGTCCATCAGCGCGTATCTATCCTCCTGCTCCTGCTCCAACGAATGGATTTCTCTCCGTGTCACGAGTGTTTCCTACCGCTCTCCGTTCTGCGTAATCTATACTAACATATCTCTCGTATGCACTATAAGACGACACAAAGACATGCCTATCGCGCTCCTGGTATATTCCTTTTGCGTATTTTCTTTTGCCATATCTTCTCGAGTGCCAAAGATCCACTGCTACTAAGTCATTCTACGACGCTGGGGCCCGTTCTAACCCTCGTATACCACTACTTAATACTGGATTCATCTGCCCTTATATAGATAGAGTGTGTGCTTTGTTCTGTGCTTACGATATCTACTATCGGGGTACGTGTCTCTCTCGGACTCTTTATTTTACTGACATCTAAACGTAAGATGTCCACGCTCTCTGAACTATGCATAACGCTCTTCCACGCACTGATTACACCTGTCTCGGGTGAGTTTTGTTCTCACATTCTCTCGCCGCGCGCACACCTCCTTTTGAAAAACTTACTAGTACTCTTCAATCTCCAGCACTTCGTTCAACCCTCGTTCCGATCATACTTGGTCTCTCGTCCTCGAGTCGTGTGCAAAAAAGACATGAGTATCTATCTTGGTTTTTATATCTCGCGACTCAACAACACTCTATACAACTCTAATATCCTTGTTCCACTCTCTCTCATATACATAGCTATATTACACATGGCTTTATCTGCTGACGACCTGGCTTTCAGTTCCCATACCGCTTTTCGTACTCTATCCAAAAAATGGTATTACTACCTCTATCAATTCTCGCGTAAAATCGGTCTTCTGCCACACCGCCAATAAAATTTCTTTTAAGCAGGCCTACCATACTAGTTCCTTTATAACAACTCAGTTTAATAATGTATCTACTTCTGAAATTACTCAAATTAGTTTAACTTTCTTTAACTCTATCCTATTGTATATAAATGTCTTGTCAGATAAGTCCTGTTAACTATACTGCATTATGCATTGATATTCACCCTCTATGCTAGTGCACCAGTTAGGCTCGGGTCAGTGCTACAAGCACTATAACCAAAGAATATTATAAGTTTAATTCATACTCGTTGCGTCATCCGCACCATTCACCACACTTTACAAAAATCCAGCTACACTTACCTACATAATTGTATCAGAAAGTGCTATTATAAATAATGAACATTCATCGATATAGTGTATCATCGAAATATCAATGCTACTCAGATGCCATGAAAATGAAAAGCCGAACATTACATAAGTGTCATAATATCACAGGAAAATTCTCCCAAAGTTTACTACCAATCCTTTTCTGTTTCTCTACTATCATGTGCCAAAAATAGTTACAATATATCCTAACGCGAGTACCTTGAATAACTAACTTGCTTCACGGTGAATAGAATAAGATTACACCAAAGATAATTATGGCAAAATTGTTAACCACATGCCTATAATTATATGGATTAAACTAACCCATAACCGCGCCGATACCAAAAGTACTTAATTTCAATTTCTACAGCCATGTTACACTCCACAATACCTGTAGTGACTCATTTAAGTATAGGTCAATTTATTGATTACCATTATCTTATCGAACTATGCCCGAAATTACTCTATCAAGGTCTATTGTGAATAAATATTACTTATATCAATCTTTATCTTGTATCAGTAACTTAATTAGATCATGACCTCATGTGCAATATAATACTAATAAAACGCACACTTATTGTGATTATACGTATCCTCTAACCTCAAATACAAACCTTTACTACTGTGATTCACAAGTACTACTAACCTCTATCACTAATTAACATAATAGTGAGTTGCAACTTAATCTAGTTAATATATCGGCACCCTCCTGCATTATATCATAATCAAGTTTATGTCCAATACTTTCATCTGTTTACCATATATAATTGCACCAAAATTGATTTATTCCATGAGTGAATTATCTCATCTATATAACCTTCATATTTCTCGGAATATCCTTACTTAATTTTCTCACTCCTATTCCTCTCTGCTATATATTTTCTCGTGCTAAGTTCTCTTACTGTGCTTTGAGATAGGTGTGGTGTCATTCAACGCGCTGGTACTACTCTCTCCGCCAAATCTGAATTTTGTTCTAAATTTTCAATTACCCGTTCCGGTGCGTGCTATGACAGTGTTGAGAGCTTAAAAGATGGATGTTACCCATCACGACCTAAGCACCACTGCTTGAATAATGTAGAGAGCATCTTCTCAAATATTATGCGTGTTCTCTCCGTCTACCTGCTCATTGGTGCGGACTCCTCCTCAAATAACTACGCAAGCAGTATAAGAATTTTTTTAATATTACAGGTACGCCAAATTGTTGAAATTTACCATGATGCATATCGAGGACTACTTTTTCCAACAACCCTTTTTAAATCAATAAGATCTATCTTGTTAACCATAAATTCATTAAGCGTAACAACTATACATCAAGAGATATACGAGAGCTCTCTCACCAGAGCATCCTCAATACCTCTCAAAATATATAGCGCTCTCCTCGTTTCTGTTTCTTGTTTCAACATTGTCAACTGTACAGGACACTTTTCAGCAAACCTGCACGATTCCATCGGTAGTAAGTAGTAGTCCCGAATATAAAATAGAGAGTTTCTTCGTATTAACTCACATTTTCTGTACTTGTAACTGTATCGAGTAGATAACTGACACATTCCTCCTAAAACTCAGCCTTAACTAATAAATAAGGAGTCTCGTCTTCACCGGGACTAATTCCATTATAATGGTTATACCACTATCATGTAATAGAGGGCATAATTGGATCTCAAGCTGGTTTACTATCATACTCTGATTCTTCATATTCATAGTGTGAGTCATCCTGTGACATAAGTGTCCGTACTAAAAATGCTTATATCCTTTTACCCGTATATATATATACTATGAGTTATAAATACTCTACGTAATACCTCGAAACTGTACTTACATCATTATTAGATCTGATCTCTATAAATACATTCGTGCCATAGTTTAACTATCAATTCTCAAGTACTTCTAAGTGTATAGTAAAATATATACTCACTAGAGGTCTCGAGTAGGTCTAGGTATTGATAAAATAATAATAAAATTACTGACCTAACAAAAATTAGCATCTAAAACTTTTCACCTCCCACCTGTATTGCAAGAAGTTCTCTTTATCGTAATAAGTTGAGGCTTTCTATACTTCATCACTCACAGACATACTTGAAAATACCAACATATAGTTTCTTAAAAATGATAATGTGCGGCTCACAGGGATCTCAGAGAGACGCCATGCCAGAGTGCCCACCCTTCTTGCGCTTCCTACCTTACCATATTTCGGTGGCACAGCGCCATGCATACCCTAATAACCTAAAATCCTACTTATAGTGCAGTTCCACAAATAACTCTTATACTTAGTTTAGGCCTCATGGTGTAAATAATCTTCGGAAACGCTCCAACTCCACTCATGAATTCCTTCATTCTTTTCTTTAAAGTTCCATATAACTGAAATTATTGTCTTTACATCCGTACTAACACTATATTCGGATTCACTTTCTTATATATTTATAACCACCAGTTATAAATAGCACTATGAGGTGCTCCTAGCTACTTAACCTTACTGAACATATTCCTTTAATAAACTTTCCTGACTTGAAATTTATATTATTCATTAATTTTTAGGTACCTCACTTCTAAATCTACTCTCTCAAGCAACTGTGCAACACAGAGTACTTTATCATTAACGAGTAATCTCATCATCTCTCGACAAAGAGCCATTTCAAAGTGTCCGTGAGTGGTACGCAGTGTACTCTATTCTTTATAGATTACCTGTTCCGCGCACCAAAATGTAAAATATATAGTGTGCGAACACAAGCACACACTTTAACTCTGCTGTCATACTCATACCTTTATCTCTTATCTCACTAACTGATACTCTATAGACATCACTCTCTCTCATATTCCTTATGTACTATCTCATATACACGTTATAGTTCCCATCAAATAACTTTAAATTTCAGATACTTGTTCCACGAGTGCCTGTCCAGTACCTGCTCTATTTAACACCAGATGTTCCTTAAACTCTCCTGAAATCAATAATACATCGTCAACATATACCACACCACTCTATCTTTACTGAACCCCGAAAGTATTCTCTGCATTTCCCGTTGGAATGCCGCAGGTCCGCTCTCTCTTATCATCCACACCAAAGACTTTATACACACCTTTTACATAGATATCTCTTTCGTCTCAACATCGCTACAATACCCTATCATCAGACTATCTGCTAGCGAGTAACAATAGTGTCTACGTGTGCCTTTAACCACAACACCTTGCTCAATAACACCACTATCCTCTCTATCACTTCATCGCATAAGTTCATTTTCAGATTTCGCTCTACTATGAAGATAAACCCCAATCATCAATTTCGTGATCATCAATTTCACAAAAAACGTGACTACATCCAATACTCTCTTGTTCAATGCCCCCATCGCTGAGCATCTACCTCTCTCCATACACCAGTATTTCATGATGAATGTTCGTCACACTATCGTGGTAATTAAATCCCCCTTAATCCTCTCTTGAGGCACTCTCGATATTTATAAAGTCACTAGTCCATATAGAGTGGCAGACTACAATCAGACTCACTTCATGTACGCTTGTCCCCTCATCTCTTCAATTATCTCAACTGTGTTAATCGCGACATTCAACTATTCTCTGCAACTCGTGCAGACTTACCTCAATCTCTCTGACAAGGCCAGCGGCCTCCATCTCTATATATCTTGAGCATATAACACAGAGCAAAACTTACAGCTATTTTATACCTTGATGTTTCAATTCTTCATTTGATTTTCATTATACTGATCAAACTTATCCATGGCCCGTTGCTGTATTGTATAAAAATGGAGAATAATTGATAATAAATGATTGAAGTTATGATACCTATATAACTCTGGATTGTCAATTTGATGTCTCCTCTAACTGTAACTATCACGTCTACTATCTACTATAAATTACTTTACGTTGTCATCCACAGTTATACTCTCTAAGATTCATGTTAGCTCTCTATATATAAAATTCTTGTATTCTAATGATACATGTCTTTACCAATATAAATTTTATCTCTCAGGTCTTTAATTATACTCCTTCGTATCCTCAACTCCTGTTCTCATTTAATCTCAATAGTAATGGACCCCTATAGACATACTCTCTTTGCCACTATTGATCTATAGTATTTATATGAGCGTTGATCGACTTACTCGACCATAGCGTGGATGTACTTCGTCAGACCTGTTGTGTCAGATTCTAAGCTGATCTTTAAATGTTGTCTTGTAAACTGGAGCTCCCCTTATTATTGCATATATTCGCGAGTTGTTACTTGTAATTTTGTGATAGATCTGTGATCACATGTGTGGCACTCTCTTCTTTAACAAATTTTTTCTCTCTGTAGACATATGTACGCTTCTTCTCCTCTTTATTTGCGTGATTTTCTTCAATCTCTCCTAATTCACTCGCGTGGATTGTGTATTTGAAGAATTTGGATCACTCTTTAAAAAGAATTGATATGTAATAATCTCCTCTCGTTTTTATATAATACCTCATATTTTATTGTGACACAAACCTTTTTACGGTTATCAATCGTCTTCAAGATAGCGTAAGTGTCTCGTTCTCTTGTCTTAGGTATTGGTACTGTATTAATATCCTAGCTTCTACCGTCAGCCATGAAGATACCGATTCGTGTTTTTTTCTTAGTTGCTTTTTTAAAGCTTCTCCTAAGTTCATTACAGCTTTTATACTGTCTTATTTTCCTCATTTACTCTATATATAACGGTGTGTTAATATTACATTCGTATCATACTCTATTGCTATTTTCGCATCATATATATTACTCTACACTTCCCATATACATAACAGTATTAATATGATGGACAGATAATCACCGATAATGAGATTTTACTCTCCTTTTCGTAAATTTGTGAGGGTGTTACATTAAGCTCCAGTGCTGATGTGTTTATTTCCATCCATCAAAACACCTGCCTTTAACAACAACTTTACTCTCAAATTTTTATAGTAGTTTCTATCACCAAATTATCTCATTACTAAACTTACTGTTATTAATCTCGCATCTCTTCCCATTACAGTTGTTAAGGCTTTTACGAGTGTTATATTTTAGTGTGTATTGCTCTTATAATATCTCTCGAGTATATTATACTGTGCGTGCGTTTGTCTTCTAGTGTAGGGCATACAGAAATGCACCCCTTCAACTTTTTAATCCACTATGAAATCTCGACTGACCATAAGGCTAGATTTCATCTCAAAGTGATTCTCTAACGGTGTTGGCGGTGTGTCTCGATTGCGCGTGTGATGAGTAATGGCTAATACAAATAATGTCGCTCGTGAGGGCGCGGGAGTTCCATTCTCCCTCAAGACACTTCTCTATACTAAACCATCTCGGACTTTCTAAACACTCTACATCCTCATTCTGACGTATCCACTACTCGGGAGTTTATGCAACGATCCTGCATCTTACATAGAGCTTACCCTTTCATTACGCCCATAATCTAAATACTATTGACTTGCGTGTCCCTGATAGTAGCGCAACACAGTGTTTATGCGTAAATTCAATGCATACTCTCATCCCTCTAACTCGTGCGATTATGATGTTTATCACTTCTCATATACACCTCTTCATATTCAAATAATTTCGGTGCCCATTTATGTTTAGAATTCGGTAGTATTGCTGACGCGGGAACCAGTATAGGAACCTAGACACTATATATAACATCGCTTGCCTGTATCAGAACGTCTCACTCTAGGTATGTCTCTAGTGATACTGCTAACTTCCTAACTCTCCCTATATCGTTCTCTAATAATCTTTCTGCGCTTATCCTCAGCCTGCGACATATCTGACGCAAGTACTCCTGTTCTTACATCGTATCTGGTGTCTCCTACATCAAGCACAGACTCTTCTTCCATGCGCTCCTTCTTTGGAGTTTACCTTGAGTACACCTCTCATTCACGCAGCAACCTGCTCTTTGTATCATCTCCACACATGCGCGCATAACTCTTACTTGATTGGACAGCGTACCTCTATTTTAGGGAATTTCAATGTACACAAACACTATATGACGTGGATAGCTTGCGATTCGGGAGTCCCTTTTCCTCACACAGGCGTGCAATGAGTTTACGGGGTGGCAGGGGTGAGTCGCCGTTTCCCAAAATCCATCTCCTGACGTGCTCTCACATCGTATTCTTGCGCGAATGCTCAACTAATTAACAAGACATCCTCTCTCACCACCACATTCCGGTGTGATGGCGATCGACCTTAGACACTCTCCTTATTATGAATACACACCTTCCATCTCAACTCGATATATGCACACAACCATCTTCGTTTCTTTCTCCTCTCGTTACAAATTTTAGCCGACGCACGTTATACCCTCTTCTATCGGTTTGACAATGTGACTCGGGCGCCATCAACCTTCACTACATTCTGTTCATTTATTACGTGTCTCTTCTGACAACACCAGCTCCGCATTCCTGTCCCCTCTATCGCTTTTTGTTCTGTCGCACATATTCTTCGATATCGGTGGTATAGGCTCTCGTACTGGGGTCCGAGCCTCCTATATAGCCCGAGCTCTCGTCCTCGAACCTACCGCTAGTCCTAACTCCAATATAGTGCGCTACTTTACATGTAGACCTCGCCTTTCTGTGTCTATCAGATTGACGGATCTGCGTACCGCATTTATCTCTTGCCCCTGAGATAAGGTTGGGATGCACCCGTTATCTATATTCTCGTGATACTTGAGCGGTATATGCGTGCCCACTTTGGGTGTCATCCATCCTTCTCTCTCCGGATACTTTATCTTTCTTCCTCATAAGGTCGCCATCCGGGTGTCTCTCGATCTCAGGTGGACTCCTTCTCATGGCCATTCAGGGCTCAGAGCGACTCATGTAGCGTCCCTCTCTGGTTCGTGCTCCACTCTGCGTTAGTGGTGAAAAAATTACTGGCGTCTTCTTTCCTCCAATCTCACTCTTGCTAATTTTCATTTCTGCTAGAATAATCTTCTAGTGCTTGTGGCTCCGAAGGTGTGATGCTTACCTCATACCATTCGTGCAATCTGTCGTTCATTTGAGGCCCTCTTCCATCACATACACACGATAATGTCGTCGCTCAATACCGTCACTATGCGCTTCTCCTCCTCTCTAGACACTAAATCTCTTTTTCTCTAGGCTCTCTTGCCAAAAAACCTCCATTCCTTACATATCATAAACTCTCTCTTGTCATGAGCTCCGTCCCTTCTCTCTTCCTCTTATTCGTCTATGTCAGGATGGTTAATTTCCATCTCTACATAAACTGTCTTTTTTGTGCAGAAGAAGTTGCGGTGAATATCCTCTCTCGGCCCTTGATCCTTTCCCTCTCGCTTCTGTCATAGCCCTTACAACTTAAGCGGCTGTGTTTCTGTGGCTAAGTTCCAGTCAGTCACATCCATCTCCTCTTCTGCGCTCTCGAGGTTCTTCTTCATTGTTTCTCTTTCGTTGCACTTATACATCTCTCCAGGAATCAATAATTGCCTTGGTGCTCACATATAAGATCACATTCTACCTCCACTATCATCTGGACTACTCTTGCTATAGGCGGTGCTAGGCCAGCTACGCGGAGGCGCTTCATACTACTCCCCATAGGTTTTTAACATACTTCGATGTTAGTCTCTCGCTGCTTCCGTTGTTACTATTCCTGTCCGGTTACCTCCGTTTGTTCTAATAGTGGTAGTGTCTCCTATAGTGCTCCCATACAAAGCTCACACTACAATTACAACAGCTTTCCCCACCGTCTCGCTCCTAGTTGCTCCCTTAGTATCAGCAAGCCTGCTTTATCGTTCTCGCCAGATACCAATCTCATAATTACGCTCTCTCGCGATAGAAAAGAGACGAGTCGCAACACGGCTTCCTTGTAATACATCTCTGTACATACTGATCTCGGCCTACTTTTAAAGTGTCCTTCTTATACCTGCTTGTTTGATTAGTCCTATCTAAAAGATCTTATTCTGTGGATAAACAGTACGTCCTCTTTCCAACTCTCATTTCACTCCCTTTGCCTACAATTTAATGTGCAATCGCTCCAACATATTGCTATGCGCGGATCAGCACCCTGGGTTACGGCTGTCTCTCAGTTAGTGTCTCGCGGCTTCCATGAACGCGGATTTCTCGTGCTACTTGTCCGCGACCAACCTCTTTAACCAACATATTACTCTATTCTCACTACTCTATCTATTCGCATTTCTTGGCTGTCTACCTTCCTGACCTCTACTTTCTGTCACCGAACTAACGTGTGCAGGAGTTGCTAACCTTGTGGCGTGGTTACTTTGGCTGCCTTGTACACATGTATCTCTCATACATAGTGTTCTTAGTCTAATCTCTTCTTCTTTCCTTGAACCAGCGCTTCACTTTCATGAATGTGCTCTCCACCTCGCTTCTCATTTGACTCTCACAAGACTCGTCCCTCCTATGCTCGTCCTTCCCTCTCCTCTATATTCGTCTCTTACCTCCAATATACCATCAGTGCATCCTGCACTTTTGTGTCTTAGTTTTTCTCTTTTCTCAACCATTCGTGACTCTCTCACATATTCAGGCCTTGTGTGCATTCGCGAAGTATTTTAGTTGGTGATCAGTTGCCTCTCTGTGGGCTCTTTGCCTCTTTGTTCATCTCCCCTTTGCTTTGTTAGTTCTCCTACTCGTTTACTAATTTGATACTATCATACCTTCTTCTACACGGCTGCACATCTTGAACTCCTCTTAGTACACTTTAGCCGGGTGTGATCCCTCGTATCTCCTCGTATTTCTTCCAAATTTCGTCGATTGTGTCAATATCTGTTTACACTAATCCATATACTACGTTCTCACTGATCAACTTGCCTCTCTTCATACCTCTCAACATAATTGCTCAATCCTCATGCTCACACGTGATTCTACGTCTAGCATCCTCGGAGTAGTAAGTCTATGCCTGGTTTGTGTAAGCCATGCTTCTTAATCTTACACCTTGAGAGGACATTCACATTCTTCATCTATTCATAACTTTGTTCAGTTATCCTCTCCACTCAAACTAATGCTTCTCCTCTTTTATTCATACAAGAGTGTTCACCTTCCATAACACTTCGTGTGTCTTATATCGACAGTGGTTCTCTCGCTCTCTCCCTTGAATTTAGACATATAAAAAACAAATACCTTTTACTCTCTCGAAAAAAAAAATTAAAATACCCAAAAAAAGTCTTGGAAATTTCATCCAGTTCGTGATGCATCAACAGACGCGTTTGCTGGTGTGTTAGTGGCGCCCCACCCAAGACTGCTTCAAAATAATAACGAAAATGTACTTGATTGAGTATAAATAGAATTTTCTAAGTTTGTCAGGGATACCTACCGATGTGATGCTTTGTTTTTCTCTTTCTGTCAGCCTCCGCACAATCCAGACTATACAACAGGGCCCTATAATATCTACTTCACCCATATTGCTACTGCGTGGCGAACAAGCCCTACTGCTCTCAAATTTACTGTAGGAGCATACTTTGCGTCTTTTTCACACTGCCGAGCTCTTTGAGAATAGAGGAGTGATCTATACAAAAGACACAAAAGTGCTATCTAGTTATGAGAGACTGCTCTGTACTTTCCATTCCCTGGAGCTTCTCTAACTATGTATGTGCGGTGACGACTTGTAATTGGATCGCTTAAGTTGCCTTAATATATCTTATAAGAGTAATAAACTCACAGCTCAAATTTCACCCTTACTATCGAAGAGGCTTTCAAAGTGTAACGTCATAGCATCAGACGGGTACAAAAACTACATTCATCTCACCAATCAGAGAGACTCACAACTTCAATAAATACCCATACACTTATAACGTCGCCTTATTAACCATTTACAAGTGTAGAAAGTTATGTGCTAAGAGGCCTCTCATGAGATCTGCAATATCTCTCTATTTAGTAGATAGAACTCATAGAGAAAAACATCCAATGTGCCATAATTAGTTCTCTCCGCATAAAGGCGTGCTCCCTCTCAATACTTTTCTTAAGTGTGCATCATACTAATCATATTCTCTCTGAGACTACCTCATCTCCACATCTCTACGTGTGTTTCCCCGTCTGTATCTTATAATTCATCCCTCCTACTATTAAAGCACTGCAAATTTCCCATAGAAACTTTCCTTTTACGATGTTTGTGCCTACAATAATGTGTGCGAGCGAGCTCGTCTAAACTCTCACCAATATAATATAGCTCCTCTCTACATGAGAGATAAAATAAATAAACACCCACCATCCATTAATTTCGCCTCTCCAAGGTAATTTTCATTAAGATAGGTAGACACTCTCTCAAAAGAGCTCGTATATTTAAATATACTCACCAAAAATCTCGAATAACAATTTAATAATACTGTATAGATATAGGTAAATCCAAGATTTACTCCCAAATACTCAATACTCTAGATGATAATAAAAAAATTTATGAAATATTTCAAAATGAATTTACAAAAATTCAATAGTACTACATTAACACCAATACATTTACAATTGACATAATACTTCGTTTAATTGCCATACTTCAATTAAATTTCTATAAGTATTAGCTAGGAAATCCAAGCGTAATAGATGTAAATAATAAAAAAATTTCGAATTTCTAAAAGAATTTCAAAGAAATTCAACAAGATCTACACGGAATTTTAAATATCAACCTTACCATAAACTCGTAAGTTTCAAATAGTATATTAAATCCAACGATTTCAAACTCAAACACTCATATATATAACAAAAAAAAAATAATAATATCATAATTTCTCTCAAAATAAATGCATATACAAACAAATTATTCACATAAAATAATATAATAATATAAAATTTATGTGAAAAATTTCACATACGTAAATTCGATAAAGTCATTCTCACTACCAAAAATTCTCAAAGGTCTAAGGTGACTACATACTCATACACTAAATTCCAAAATATCAGAGCTCCACACCAAAAATTATTCACTATAAATTCAATAGAGCTCACTACCATACGCAATATTAAAATATCTAACCACTTTATAAGCTCCATCTGAGCAAATTATATATGTGCAATAAATATTATATCAAAGATACTCATCCACTCGACTCTCTCTCAGAAAATAGAATTTTTTTGTATAAAATTCTATAAAGTGAGCTTCTCATACTGGACAAAGATAATTTCAAATTATAAGAGTATATACTATTTACATACGACAAAATAATATATACAGATATATAATATAAAGTAGCTCCACGCAAAAAAAATTAGGATATTGATATAGAGAGCTACTCACACCAAAATATAAATAAGTACCTCACACTCAAAAATTAATCTAAATATAAAAATGAAAACAAAAATATCAAATGTAAGAGCTCCGTTAATAAATAATAATAATAGGCTGTACCACTAACTCAATAAATTAATCAAGTATTTATAAAGTAAATAGTCTCACTGTGTAAAATATATATTTATTATAAATGGCTCCACACAAAAATATTTACATAAATATAATAATGAAAGCTCTGTATAAATATATATAAGTGCTTACACCCACATATATAATAAGCTAAATTGATAAGAGGCTCTCCGTAAAAATATATAATGGCTCCACACAAAAATATATTACAAATTTAAAAATGAGCTTCCAGGAAAAATTATTAATATTATAAGCTCCACGAAATTTAGAATAAATAAGGAGCGCACAACAATAAATATATATATATATAGTATATTAAAATTATAGATAATTTGTTAATAAAAGAATTTATAATTCCCTTCAACACACGTTTTAACTTATATATATATTATATATATATACTCAATATCCTATTGAGAGATTGTATAAAAAAAAATGAATTTATAGGACAAATACATAAATAATATTTTTTTTTTATATCTACCTACAGTTTTTGTAGATTCCACACTTCTATATAGTCATACTCTCACTATATATATATCATAGGATGCCGAAAATACCCACCACTTGAAGACGCTCGAACGGAGCCACCAAAATAATAGTATGCTCACAGGTACTATATATCACCTCAATACGTGCTGACGGATGAGATATAATATATATGTTAATCTGAGCCAAGGCAGTGGATCACTAAGTCTCTTAAGTGTGTAGGTGATAATGGCGATATATGAGAAATCAATCAAGATTAAAGATTTTATTCATTTATATTTTATATAAATACCATGAAAATGATATACATATTTACACCTGAAGAATCGTCAAATGAAGTTAGTTTAACTAAATAATATAAAAATAAATAAATAAAAAATATATCTCCTATATATATATAAATATATTACATTATATAAATCCCATAAAAATATTAATCATTATATTATATATTTAACCTCAATAATTATATATTAAATACACTCGTTAATGTTGATATATTTAATATCTAACTTGTTACTAATACATAAGTTACTTAATGTTATACTTGTAATTATAATAGTAAATTAATAAGTTAATTATAGGTTATATCTGTTTTATTTAACGATATACTTTTGAGTGATATGATTACCCAGTAATAGATCTCCCAACTCAGTAACCTATAATATACGTCTGAGTGGCTTATCATATATACAATGTACGGTTGTTCCTAACCATACCTCAACCTTGAGTGTAACTATAACTTTTCTGTATGGTTTTTTGTAGTAGCTACGGTGGCACTCCTTACTGTAATTTCATTACTTTTTGTTATAGGAGTGTACTATATATATAACCCGGCACCCTCCGATTTCATTTCTATTGTTCTAGGGAGTGCAATATATAATACCTAGGCACCTCTCTCCTGATTCTTTACTTTTGTTATAGGAGTGCTATATATATATATATTTACTACGGCACCCTCCTAGATTTCTTCTTTTGTTATATTAATATATGGGGTAAGGTGCTTATTATATATACCCAGGCACCTACTCTCTCACTACTTATCTTTATGTAGGTTTAGTTTCTACATACCGACCCGGAGCTCTACCAATGACTCTGAGATGCCGCTACACTTACGTTCATCCTACAATAACATCATGGATTCGCACACCAAGCTCATTATACCTGCTCAACTACGGAATCTATACGTCAAAGGTCTGCTCACAGATCTCCAACCGTGTGATCTAGCACCAGGTCCTTATATTATAATACAGAATAGGACCAGTGTTATATATTATTTTATATATTTATATTTAAATATGTATTAAGTAAAATTATAATTATAATTAAATTAATATAGTATATAATAATAATAATATTAATATTATGACTATAATTAATATAATTAAATAATTAAATATATAATTATAATTATAATAATAATAAAATAATATTATTAAATTAAATTTAAATAAATAATATATATAATAAATTAATATAATAATTAATAATAATATAATTTAAATTATAAATATAAAAACTACTATTTAAATTAAAATAATATACTAATTACTAAATTAATTAATTAATTACTACACTATTATATATTTTATCTGCTCGATATAATTTCCATACATATTCACTCTTTTATATACTATGCATATATAATATAAATAGACAAGGATTAAATACATAATAATTATAATTATAATTATAATTTAAATAATAATAATAATAATTAAATATATAATTAATATAATAATAATAATATATTAATAATTAATAATAATAATAATATTAATAATATAATATATTTAATAATAATATAATAGATAATAATTGATTACATAAAAATAAATATATTAATTAATAATTAAATTCATATTCTGCATCATTTAGTATCTCACCTTACGTTCTTTTTTTCTCACTCACAAACTATATAATTACCTTTAATATATTCAGAGCAACTACATTTTATATGCTTCATTATTATATACGCGAACCTTGATTCAAATTTCTTTATCACTGTTTTTATACAATATTAATTGTAACTATCGTTCTCGTAAAACTCCTCAAACATTATTTATCATCTAAAGAATCCAACAAAGTTACTTTTTAATGTCTAAAATGTTTACTTACATAACCTATCCTAACTCAACTGACCCAAATATTATATTAGCTTACTTTACCCAAAATACCCCAAAATCTCCAAAATCATATCAACCTATTTTACAACTAATATTACGGTTATAATAGATCACAATATTCAATTAATTATTTACTTAAGCCAGATAGCAGTTTATAATCTCGCAATATATACCTATTAATATATACCTATATTCATTAATTAATCTCAATAAAACTGCACCTACTATCTAAATATATAACTTTTACTCTCTTACCTATATAATATTTTCACTTTAACTGATAAATACATTAAACGCAATAATCCTTATAACTTATTAAATATCTCAAATATAATATACTAAAATATTATATGATATACTATGTTGCTTACAACTTTACTCACACCTTAAAATATTATTTCTCAGTTTCTGAACTTAAACGCAATACCTATATACTTTTACATTTCTCATATATAAAAATTTCTCCTAATTAAATTTTCAACTCTCAATCCTTCATATTATTGCTTCATATAATATGTCGTTATCGAAACCTACATTTATATTACTCATTAATCCACTGACACACTTTATATATTATAATATCCAACTCTATTATTGTCTGATGCTAAATACTTTTACAAAAAATATAATTCATGATATGAGTGAAAAATATCATATGGTAATTTTTACACTTGTAATTATTTTATTTTAATATTCTTTAAACTTTTTTAAGTTATTCTACGAGTGAAGGGGTGTTATATTATGTTATTTTAGATAATATATATATATTCATACTATATATATATATAGACAGTATTCTTCCTCATAAGGTGAATATGTATATTTAAAATTTAAATTAACAAATAGGAATTCACTGTATATAAAACCTCCAATGAATACGTTTCTCCAACTCATAATTCAAAGCAAGTAATAGTTTTCCTAAACAACAAAGCACTTTTTTATCAAGAATAAAGTCTGCTCCCGACCTCGACTTTAATGACAACAATTTTTTATCGCTAATAATAAATAAATTCCTCAAATTTTATAATTGCAGGCCAGTGCAAAACTTTTAAAGACTTATAGTTACTCATGCAATACATCATAGAGAATAAATATCCTTTCCACTCACGATAAATACTTTCGTATTAATTGGAATTGGTCAATTATGAGGATTTCGTATGGTGTTAAAGAATCATATATCTTAGCTCACATACGAACCAAAATATCCTTACACATAATATATAATATATATATTATAAATAATATAGGTTAATAATACTAAAATATATATATATTATATATTATATATATATATATATATTAAGTATTAATATATTATATACATTTATATTAATATATATAATATATATTATATATATATATAATATATATAATAACTATATTATATATATATATACTAATTATATATATATATATATAATATATTAATTATATTATATTATACCAAATGATTACATTTACATAATAATAAGTGATGTCTGTAAAATCATTACTCGATGCAACGTTATATATAATCCACGTGAAGACCATTGTCTTAGAAATAAACATCCCCATTCCAATGAATATATCCAATAAACGTTCAAGCGTGTGGTGATATCGCTCTGCAGGCGT
>JABUQX010018781.1:42500-45000 GCA_015478945.1 Trachelipus rathkii
TTGATTTTTATTATTTTGGCCCTTGAACTTTTAAATTTAGGTTTTAATGTTTAAATCAATTTTACTTACTTTTTTTTTTTATTCGTGTATTTGTATGGGTGTAAAAGAGCGTTAGTGTTTTTAACTTTATGATTTTTCATATTTTACATATTTACTGTAAATACGATTTAACTTTTTAACATTTACGGTTTTAAATTTAGGTTTTAGTGTGTGAATAATTTTAACCTGATTTCACGTTTGTTCGTTTTTTTTTTGTCTGTTGTTTGTTTTGTGGTTGCTGTATGTGCATGTAAGATGGCAGATTTGCACAGGCGCGGGCTTACTATCGACTTTACTAACATCCATGGCTTGCAATCTAACTCTGCATCCGTGGAATACCACCTCTCTAACTCTAACCCTAACCTTTTGCTCCTGTCTGAGACCCAGATGGCTCAGGAATTCATCCTCTAACTCGTTTAATATGTCCAACTATAAACTTATTTCATATTTCCGTGTCTGAAGGATGGAAGTATGGTGCCTATGTAAACATCAAACACCCTATAACACGTCTTAATAATCTTCGAATCTCCTAACTTCGATGTTCTGTGGGTTAAAAATTTTTTTTTCCTTCTTCAACAATAATTTTGTTGTTCTTCCTAGTTTTCTTCTAACAGAACAGATTTTTCACGCCTTTTTTGAATATCTTACAACTTCTCGACGAGACTGTTATATCTTCTCATCCAAATACTGAGGTCTATTTGGGGGATTTCAATGTACACAACACTGAATGGTTGGGGTCCTCTCATACTGATTAAGGTGGGGAGGAGGCCGATCATTCAAGCATTCTTCAATGACCTGGATGCAACTAATTAAAGAACCCACACACATTCCGGATCGTCCCAACCAATTCTTGAACACACTTGACCTATGTTTCACCACTAGTCCTTCTCTCTATAAATACACCACCTTCGCTCTTATTGGTAAATCTGACCACAACCTTATATCTCTTAATTTTAATACTTTCTCTCCAACAGTTCCATCCTGCCCTACGCGTTTTTTCTTGCACTTTAATCGGGCCGATTGGGTTGCCTAACGTCGCTTCTACACTAACTATAATCGGAATGACTGTTTTGACTCTGGTGACGCTTTGGTTTCTGCCGATAAGGTGGGAGCTGTAATCGTTGATGGGATGAGCAGGTTCATTCCTTCTTCGACTAAATCTTTCTCTCCTCATAATCCATGGTTCGATCGTGCTTGTTCTCTGGCCATTCAGGCTAGAGACAGTGCGTATCGGGAATGGAAAAATTCTCGTTCTCCTATTACTCTTGCTAATTTTCATTCAGCTAGAAATCGTTGCAGGGATACTCTTCGACGAGCAAAGCGCGATTTCATCAAACGAAAGGGCGCTAACCTCCTAGGTTCTCCTACTGAAAAATCTTTCTGGCCTCTTGCCAAAAAACATCTCTAACAACTTCTGTAATCTGCCTTTCCTCCTCTTTTTCGCTCTGATGGTTCAGTTGATATACTCTAACTGAAAAGGCCAAACATCTCTTTGGTCTCCTATTTTCCTCTAACTCAACCCTGGACGATTCTGGCATTCCTCCTCCCCCTCCTCTCAGGGGTCCTATGCCTTTGCCTGTGATTACATTTGATCGAGTGCATGGGCTCCTGAAATCTATGAACGTTAGCTTTGCAAGTGGTCCGTGATGGCGTTCCTCCTCGAATTTGAGGGAATGTCCTTCCGTGAATGACTCCGCCACCTCGTTCAAACTATATTCCTCTTGTCTCAAAACTAACACTTTCCTCAGTGTTGGAAGGGCGCACACGTCCAACACATTCTTCACTCATCTCTATTCTGCTTCTTCTTTACTTTCTAGAATTGCTCTCGTCTTAATCTTTCCGATTCTATTCTCGCTGATCTGGATAGAATTTCCGGGTGGGGTCGTCTCAACCTTGTGAAATTTAATTCTTTAAAAACTCAATTTCTACAAATCTCCCTCTCTAAAACACCTTCCAACTTTCCTATCTCTTTCGACGGTTCTCTCGTCTCTCCTGTTGACAATATAAACATCCTTGGCCTTAACATAAACAAAAAATTTTTTGGAAACCTCAACTCACAACGGTTTTGCTAGGGCGGCTCTCACCACAAATAACTGTGGAGTTCTGTTTAGACTGCGAGACTTTTTTTCCTCTTCTTAGTACTCCAGCTATACAAGAGCCTCATCCGCCTTGGTAATGGAGTACTGCTCCATATCTGGGGGCTCTCGTCTACCAGGCTTTTGGACAGGGGTCGAGTCAAACAGCAAAAGACTTATAAAACTGTTCCGTACTTTCCACTTCTCTTGACCCTCTATCTTTGCGGCGCGATGTTGGTGCTTTATCTCTTTTCTATAGGTACCGCAGCGGCAGGTGCTCGAGGGAACTTGTCACTCGCATACCACCACCTTTACGACGCCCTCGTTACACTAGGGGTGCTGTGTCTGCGCAAACGAGTTTTGTGTAGATTTTGGTAACTCCAGGC
>JABUQX010018781.1:57500-68389 GCA_015478945.1 Trachelipus rathkii
GTTAAAAATCCATAGACTTTTCAATATTGATCAATCCAGGTTAGGTCTCATTTCAGGCCCTCTAAGTCAGGTTATGATAAGTTTTGTTAGGTATAGAGAAAATCTACATTAAATTAACAAATCTTATCATAACCTGGATAGCCTCAGAAGCAGAGCAAGGCCCACTAATTTTTATTATAAAGTCTATGGGAAAATTTTTAACTAGAGGTTGTAACTTTTTCCTAAAGACACTTGATTACAAAGTTTTCCTAATTATCATTATTGTTTACAAATCCTGTAGATTTTCTAAAAAAATTTTTTTTTTTAATATAAAATCTATTTTTAACAACTTTGAAAGGCTGTAACTTTTTTTCCTAAGGAAGCGACGATTTTCGTTTTCACTATTCTTTATTATTATTTTTAGAGTATATCTGATTTTCATAAAAATTGGGGGTGACAACCCTCTGAGTAACAATTACCTACCATAATTTATTTCCCCCAAAAGCATCTATATGAGTATCATAGAAGCCCCTGTGAAGGAAATTTTCTAAAGCCTCCTGTTCTATTGTCAAAAGTAAGTTTGCTAAATTGTTTGATTAAATTTAGCTTTAGCATGATTAGTTTCAGTTTTCTATATATTTTTTAATTAGCAGCATTTCAGACTAACTTGGACCAATCTTGTTAGTAGCATGTGCCAAAGCCCACATTGGTTCAGGGCACGAAAGAAAATTTAAAAGTTCTCAGCTGACTTTACTTGGCAAAATGTTCTTCCCTGTCTTCCCTAAGTTTTACCAGTCAGATTGGCTAGGCAAAAGCTGACTTAATTAGTAATTAAGTCCCTAACTTTAGTAATCCTATAGTTGCTAACTGGATATATATATATATATATATATATATATATATATATATATATATATATATATATATATATTTATATTTATATATATATATATATATATATATATATATATAGGAAAGTGTATGGGAGAATACTGATTGAGAGAGTGAGAGGTTTAACGGAGGGGAGAATGGGGGAAGAACAAGGAGGATTTAGGGAGGGAAGAGGGTGTGTGGACCAAGTGTTTACACTAAAGATGCTTGTGGAGAAAAGTATAGAGAGGAAAGGGAAAGTGTATGGGTGTTTTTTAGATTTAGAGAAAGCATATGATAGAGTGAAGAGGGGTGAATTGTGGAGGAAAATGGAGTAGGGGGTAAATTAGGTAAAGGTATTAGGGCCTTTTATAGGAATAGCAGAATGTGTGTGAGAGTATTAGGAGGGGAGAGTGAGATGTTTGGAGTGGAGAGAGGGTTGAGACAAGGATGTGTAATGTCGCCGTGGCTTTTCAATTTATTTATGGAGAGTGTTTGCAGAGGAATGGTGAGGGAGGGGAGGGGGGTGGAATTGATGAATGGGAATGATAGAAGGGAAGTGAACATGATACTGTTTGCGGACGATACTGCCCTAGTGGCGAAGAACGCGGAAGGGCTGAGGTATTTGGTGAGGGAGTTTGAGAGAATGTGTGGACAAAAGGGGCTTAAAATAAATCCAGGTAAGAGTAAAGTGTTAGTGTTTGAGGAGGAGGAAAGAGAGGAGGGGGAGGGGTTAGAGGTTAGAGTAGGGGGTGTAGTATTGGAAGAAGTAAAGATTTTTAGATATTTAGGGATGGATTTGGGTAAGGGGGGAGGGATGAAGGAGGAGATAGAACATAGAGTAGGAGAAGGAATGAGAGCTTTGAGTGGTCTGAGAGAATTATGGAAAGGGGGGGATTTATCACAGAAAGTTAAGATAAGTATGTTTGAAAAAATTTGTGTACCAGCGGTGTTGTATGGGTGTGAAACGTGGGGGTTGAATGCCAGGTCCAGGAAGAAGTTGGAAGTATTTGAGATGAAGGGGTTGAGAGCGGTTTGTGGGGTTAGCAGAAGGGAGAGGATTAGGAATAGGGTGGTGAGGGAGAGATGTGATTGGAGGAATGGGTTGGTGGGAAGAGCGGAGAAGGGAATGTTAAGATGGTATGGGCATCTAGTGAGAATGGAGGAACAGAGAGTGGTTAGGAGAGTTTGGGAGGCGGAGGGGATAGGAAGGAGAGGAAGGGGGAGACCAAGAAGGAGGTGGATGGATGGAATAAAGGAGATGCTGGAGGAGGGAGGGATGGGGGAGGAAGAGGGTAGGGTGTTGGCGAGGGATAGAGTGGAGGAGGTGGGTGAGGGCGAGATGAGGGGAAGTGTGAATGAGAGAGGCTGTACGTACCACTACCCCGCTCAAGCGGGAAAAAAAGTGTAAAAAAATAAAAATAAAAATAAATATATACATCAATAACAGCTATATATAGATATTCTATATATATATATATATATATATATATATATATATATATATATATATATATATATATATATATATATATATATATATATATATATATACTATATATATATATATATATATATATATATATATATATATATATATATATATATAAGTCAATTGCAGAGTATTTACTAAAAAGTAAAATATATAAATGAGCAGTGGCTCTCTCTCTCTCTCTCTCTCTCTCTCTCTCTCTCTCTCTCTCTCTCTCTCTCTCTCTCTCTCTCTCTCTCTCTCTCTCTCTCTCTCTCTCTCTCTCTCTCTCTCTCTCTCTCTCTCTCTCTCTCTCTCTCTCTCTCTCTCTCTCTCTCTCTCTCTCTCTCTCTCTCTCTCTCTCTCTCTCTCTCTCTCTCTCTCTCTCTCTCTCTCTCTCTCTCTCTCTCTCTCCTCTCTCTCTCTCTCTCTCTCTCTCTCTCTCTCTCTCTATCTCTCTCTCTCTCTCTCTCTCTCTCTCTCTCTCTCTCTCTCTCTCTCTCTCTCTCTCTCTATGTCTCTCTCTCTATTTCTCTCTCTTTATCTTTCTCTCTTCCCTCTCTCTCTCTCTCTCTCTCTCTCTCTATATATATATATATATATATATATATATATATATATATATATATACATATATATATATATATATATATATATATATATATATATATTTTTACTTTAGTAAATGATTACCTCTAGGGTAAAGATGGTAGGAGTCGGTGTCCTATCAACCTACCGGTGGGCGATGGGGAGACTATCACCCCCTCTGTCCCCCGTTGGCTTGAGCCTGTAATGGTTATAAATAAATAAAAACTATTGATATGGGGAAAAATTGATATATCGAAATTTTTGACTGTTCGACGTTATATATGAGGATGCGGAATCTGAATATAGCTATAAGTAGTTTTGCAGAGAAACTTCTATATTTTCAATATTATAGTGTTCTTATTCTGTATTTGGCAATATATATATATATATATATATATATATATATATATATATATATATATATATATATATATATATATATATATATATATATATATATATACTGCTATATATATACTATATATATATATATATATATATATATAAATGAATGAGTCACAGAAGATTTTACTCTCCATCAGCGGGATTCGAAACACTGGACTCGAAAGTTTTAAAAATAAATTTAGAAAATGAGCCTGAAAAAAGTTATGAAGTCGCAAAGTTGTAAATAAACCTGTGGGATTTTATTAAATTCAAACTGACCTAGGATTTTTTTAGGTTATGATAAGGTTACATTAGGTATTGTAAGAGTAAATCTAACTTATGAACCATGGCTCCTGCAGCAGGGTTGATAATGCCGGTGGTGAGCTACCTAACCTGCTGGGGGCTAAATGCCTGAGGTAGGCTTTCTATTATCTAAATTACAATATAAGGGAAAAAAATTAGAAAAGTAAAATTTGAAAAAGAAGGATTCAAAAAATCACATTTTTGTATAGTATGATCAGGGTTGAAAACCAATGTTAAAAAAAAAAAAAAAAACTTACAAAAAACTAAAAGCCAATGGTTTTTGGTTTTAATGTTTTATGGTTTTAATGCTATTTTATTTAATTAAACCTAAGTTCCAGGTTATCAATACATCATGTTTTAGTCACTTTTTTAATCTTACTTTTAATCTTATTCAAGCAAATATTAAACACTTAGAATTAAAATTAAACTTGATCTTAATATACAGTAACAAATATAAGATAAGTAGAACTGTAGTAGAGTAACTGGAAATAAAAGTAATGAAAATACAACTTCTTTTTATTTAGAAATAAAGAAACAATATAACTTTAAATCTAAAATTTGTAAAAAAAAAAAAAAATTCATTAGCTATTTGACAATACTAGTGGCAAAAGAAGCCTAAAGTAAATTAGTTTTATAATAAACTATGTAGTATAAATGTATTATAATTTAAGAGGTTGCAAAAACCAGTTTTTAAAAAAATAATAATAAATATTGATTTTTAAATTTTTTTTTTTTTTAAATGTATCAGGTTTTCTTTGACTTTTGATGTTATTTTTATTTAATTAAGGCTAGTTTCAATTACCATCTTCTTTAATATTACAATCCTTTTTAGTCTTGTTCCAATCAAATATTATATACCCAGCTTAAAATTTACACACTTGATCTTAATAAAACTAATAGGCTATACAAAATAAATTATAGAACCGTAGTATTAGAGTAACTGGGAAATAAAATTAATCAAAAAATACAGCTACTTTCTTATTTGAAATTAAATAAAAGCAATATAACTTTATTATGGCAGATTGTTAAATAAGATAGAAAGCAGGTGGTGGAAATTAAGATTTGGTTTTGTTAAAAAAAAAAAAAGTAAAATTATTTTGTTATAGTAATTATGAAAAATTATAAATCTATTATAATTTAATCGATGTAGGCATCATCATGGCACATTCAGTTATCTTACTCATCTAAAGACTATAAAACTCTAAATCATCATCCACACCTTCATTTAGAACTGTATAGAAAGATGACTTTCCAGTTTTTAATTTCTCACCTAATTGTATTAGAAAGTTTGAAATGAAGCATTCCAAACTTAGAAAACACTCACTACACTGGCATTTGACAAGTGCCAGTCAAATCTCTCAATAATATTTATACTTTTTCTCCACTTTGTGTTATAATAGAGTAGTTGAAGTAGGCTATGTTTGTGTATTCATTTAGTTTCTACCTGTGTGTAAGTGGTGCATAAAACTTCAAGGGGTTGGCGTTGGGGACAACTGACTTGTACCACATGGTTATTCAATAGAACCTCCATGAACAATAACACCACTGGGTTTTATCTGGATTTTATAAAAAAAAAGTAAAAATGAAGGATAAAATTCAACTGAGACTGAAGGCTAATTAATTGAAAGATAGTAATATCTTATGTTTAATTTCTTTAGTGTTAATTTCAACTTTCTTAATCCTTGTATTATTATTATTATTATTATTATTATTATTATTATTTTATTATTATTATTATTATTATTATTATTATTATTATTATTATTATTATTATTATTATTATTATTATTATTATTATTATTATTTATCAGCAGTAACATTGCTCACTCCAGACAAAAGGGGAGTCGCAAAAGAGCCCTAAGCTGAAGCTCTGTGGCCAAGACATCCCACACTCAAAAACACCCACTATACTAGGTGACAGGTGTTACTTTCGAAACCCACATGAGTGACATGACCTTTGCTAAATTGCTGAACACATTGACAAGTGACAACATAACCAACAAAACTTAAAAAATGCAATGCCTTTAAATTTTAATGCACTAGGTGGCACCAAATTTGGCCAACAGAAAGAACCTTTAATAATAATATACAAACAATTTTGCCGATCCACTTTAAAACTATATATATATATATATATATATATATATATATATATATATATATATATATATATATATATATATATATAACATATATATATATATATACTATATATATACTATATATATATATATATATATATATATATACTATATATATATATAACGAATGAGTTTAATTTGAAGGTTTTTGTCGGTTTTTATGAAAAGGACAAAAAAACAGGGTTGGTTGGGCTTTTCAAACGGGTTTTATGCCAGCCTGATTTCAAGTCCGTTCTGTAAATTGGAAGAGGATGTGTGTAACAGAATTAATCTAATATTCCCATATTTTACACATGTGATCTATGCTAAAAATATCCCAAAAATGCATCAAATTTCCCAAAATCACTAAGAATATTAAGTAGTGATGTATTATATTCTAACACTATTTCATGTCAATACATGATGACACACTTATTTTTGTTTTAAGATCTCATAAAACATAGTGAAATATAGGTTGCTTTTTTTTTTTTTTTTTTTTGTGTATATATATATATATATGTTGTTTTTATTTTAAAAATTATACTATATATATATATATATATATATATATATATATATATATATATATATATATATATATATATATATATATATATATATATATATATATATATATATATATATATATATATATATATATATATATATATATATATATAGAGAGAGGAATTCTGCATTTACTAAATATTTATAATAACCAAGGAAAACTATTAAAAATGATTCCAATTTGTAATTTTAAGGTGATAAAAAATACTTAAACACACTGATGTTACTTGGAAAATTTCTGTTCTATTGGTAAGTCTATTGTTACCAAAATTTGGTTAAAGTATATTTGCATTTTAAGTTTTAACATAAGGAAATATATATATATATATTTTATTTTTTAAGGTACAGTTTTATTCCTGTAATTTAGAAAGATCAAGAATTTTTCATATAGAAATGTTGTAAGAAAATAGTATGAAGTGATGTGGTGTTGAGTGGAGAAAATATACAGAGTTGAATTATAATGGATATGGAGTTTTTACCCTGGGATAACTTTTATTGCTTAGAATATTCATATTTTGATTATATATATATATATATATATATATATATATATATATATATATATATATATATATATATATATATATATATATATATATATATATATATATATATATATACTATATATATATATATATATATATATATATATATATATATATATATGCACAATCAATTTGCAGCATTTCTATATGCTATTAATATATATATATATATATATATATATATATATATATATATATATATATATATATATATATATATCTATATATATATATATATATATATATATATATATATTTATATATATATCTATATATATATATATATATATATATATATATATATATATATATATATATATATAGTAGACAGAAATATTCAATATTACAAGAAAAATTTACAAGTCAAAGACTCTAATAGGGTGATTATTGAAGAGAAGATACCTTTAGTGTTTTGGTAGAAGAAAGGAAGCTTTTAATGTTGAAATGGAAGGTATGTTTCTCATTATTAACTTTTTCTTTTTATATGTAACAAAAGCACATTTACATTCATTTATTGTAGTTGAAGTCAATTCTACGCTCTTACAATTTTAGAGGTATTTTTTTTGTTACAAATACGCATATTATGTCCCAAAAGTGACATATGAAAGAACTCACCTTATAGTGGTCAAGTATTTCAACCACAACTGATGGGGTTTCAAAAGTTTAATACAACTTTAAGTTGTCTGATGGAATTTGTTTCTCTCTGAATGCACAATTCTATTCTAAAGTTATACTAAACTAATTATAATTAAACTCAGACTACATATTTTCATTGACCTTTATAATTATAGGCTATGTCAATATAAATGGTACTCCATCAGGAATTGAAAAAATTAAGTTGGAAATCAGTTAGCACAGAAGTGAGCTCTTTCAAACTGCAGATTCACAAGATAGGGAAGAAACAGAGGTGAAGTCTATATTTCCTGTAGTTATATTTGACATTAATGGAGAAGAGGGAGGAGCGGAAGTGAATAGGATCCTGTGGAATCAATGTGAATCCCAGTAAATTTTTCAAATTTTGCTTGGTGGTTTGACAGGTGATAGTGTTGGTGGTAGTGAAAAGTACGGACGACTTGAGGAATTATGAAGGAGTTTGAAAGAGGTGTGTGGGGAAATAAGGTAAAGAAATCCTGGGGAAGAGTAAAGTGGTGTGTGCTGTGTGAGGAGGGAGGAGGTGGTAGTGGAAGGGAGGTGCTGGAAGAGTATGGGTATTTAGATATTTGGGAATATATATAGTAGTGGGAGATGAAGTAGGTGGATCATAAAAAAACGTCTGTTATACCATCTTTACGATCACCTATTAGTCCATCTGTTCAGATTACTCATCACAATCACACTAAATCCATATTCATTTTATATATATATATATATATATATATATATATGCTATATATTAATAACTATATATATATATATATCCTCTCTTATATATATATATATATATATATCTCTCTATATACCTGATATAATGTTGAATGGTGCATGAATATGCATGTAACTGAAAATTTGAAATTTTTTACAAAGAAAATTAGCAAAGTTTGTTACATAATTTGCAGTATACGGCGCATGCATAGTACAAGAGCATGTAGATGGACCAAGAATTTTTAGATGAATACAAAAGTGGCACTAACTGACGCTTCAAGACGTAAGGTTTGTCAACATTATCGTATCTCTCACATTTTCCCAGTCTGTAAATTAAGTAATTTTTTTTTAGATTTAAATCTCTTGATTCATGATAATTTAAAAAATAGACCTCTATTTCAATGTTAGTTTATGTTGTACAAAGTCAAAATGTCACGGTTAAAATGGAAATAGTTTGGGTAAAATATTAAAATGCTTTTGCGGGTGCAAATCCATGTTGTCAATGTGTTTCGTCTGCTTCCTGAAATTAAGCTTCTAGCACTAAACTTCACTGTGTTAGCAAGCCTCTTTCTTAGGTATACTTTACCTTTTCTAAGCTTTTTCAATTTGATAGTTCTCACTACTTAACTTCAAGATCTTAAAACATTAACATTTTACACATTCCATATTTTAAATGTAGCTTAAATAAACTGATTTAGAACTAATCATTCATGGCCAAGTATAAACCCATAAAACCAAATAAAGCCCATCCTTTTATATTTCACTTATTGTTTTTATACCTCTTTGTACTGAACTTAGTCCTACCAATTATCAGCTATATAAATTAATAATTTCCTAGAATCCATTCATATTCTTAAAGTGTTTAATTCTTTAAATATGGTTTATGTCGGATTTATTTCGACATTATAACGTGCTACATAACTTTGGACATAGTGGCAAATTTTCCAATGTAAGGGACCCGTTTTCAGATTTTGGCTATGTAAGTATTGTGAGCATGTTAACATTAACATTTGCATTGTTTTATTTATAGGCTTGATATAACTGGTATAATTTCAGTAGCATCCATAATATCGTACCTTGGTTTTGCTTCTTCATTTATTGTAAGTTAACCCTATTCTTATAATTTTCAATCATTTATCGTTATATCAGAGTTAAAATGTGTTTTCATACATTATAATAATAGTTAAAATTGTATTAAATAATATATATATATATATATATATATATATGAATATTTTTATTTTCAGGAATCAATGTATGATCCTCTTACTAGAATCTGGCTGTTTAGAATGGCGAGAGGATAAAAACAGTTCGCCAAATAATTTACCAATTAAATTTAAAGGCAACAGTCTCTGACAGAGAGAGATTACTAGTGGACCAACCTTGAAAAAGTGGTGCAGAAACTGAATTTGGACGAGTGCCAAGACAATATAAGCACTTTACATATCATTACCTTCTAATAATGTTAATGAAAAATATTTGAGTTGATGAAGAAGACGTTTCCTTTGAGTCAATTAGAAACACTAATGCAGAAACATTACTGAAAAGATTTCCGGGTTTTTGGACACACGAGGACTGGTAATCATTTTTTTTTCATTTTCCAGTTGATTTTCATTGAATACGTGCCATTGCCCCAATTTAATTATCTTTAAAGATTGCTCAAGATTTTAACTTGCTCTTCCCTAACCATTCAAATGAGCTGTTAGCAAATGGCCTAGGTTTAAAAGCTGTTGTAGAAGTGCATCAGGAGGTCGTTAAATGAAGGAGCAACCCAAGACGAAAAGCTGTTCAGGTGTATCCGTGAGCTTGAGGAAAATTCTACTAGCTGGAGATGTCGTGGAGGTATTCTTTGTATTTTATAAGGAGTAATTTAGTGGCATATATTAATCTAGTCATTTTGACATTTGTTTTATTTTGCAGACAAAGACTACAGTGTCATTGCTTGTTGTTACATCTTTTGCCTCAACAGTTGGTAGCGTAAATTTGAGCGTTTGAGTCTTGAGAGCGGAAAAAGAAAATTGAGTGTTTTTCGAAAGTTAGTATAATACACCATATATATATCTATATATATATATATATTTTTTTTTATATATATATATATATATATATATATATATATACTATATATATATATATATATATATATATATATATATATATATATATATATATATATATATATATTGTGTAAATATGGTGAATGTAAAGGGACTGTCTTGAGTGTGCTAGGGTCTTACATGAGGGTATGTTGTTACCTGTGTTATTGTATAGTAGTGAGACTATGGTCTGGAATAAAAGTATACATATAAGGTGCAGTGGCATCAAATGGACAATCTTAGGGCGTGTTAGGTGTGGAAAGAATTGATAAAATGAGGAATGGGCTTACAGTATTGGCTTAGTGTGAAGAAAGGAGGTAAATGAGAGAATATGAAAGTATGTTCAGAGATGGTTTGGTCATATGGAAAGGATGAATGATAGTCGGTTGGTTAAACGGATGTATAGTGGCGAGTGTGTTGCTTCGACCGGCTGGAGACCAGAAAAGTGGATTGAGTCAATGCAAACAGATGTTTTGCAGGAGGAGAAATGTGAGTTTGGCAGAGGCGAGAAGAAAGGTGCATAGTAGTAGGAGTGAATGATTGTGAAGAGGTATAGTTGTGGTCCACCTGGGCCAGGGGATGACCACCACATTGACGATCTACC
>JABUQX010018782.1:0-7500 GCA_015478945.1 Trachelipus rathkii
GATGGAAGCTTTTATTGTCTATAGTTTCCTTTCATTCATTCACTTATTTAAACTATATATATATATATATATATTATATATATATATATATATATCTATATAATATATATATATATATATATTATATATATATATATATATAAACTATATTAATATAATATATATATATATATATAGATATATATAATATATATATATAATATATATTATACATATTATATATATATATAAATATTTATAATATATAATATATATATTATATATATATTAGATATATATATATTATATATACTAATATATATAATATATATATATTATATTATTAATATAATATATATATATAATAATATATAATAATATATATATATATGAAAAATATATCGCCAAAATTTTTTGGTTAATATCTCCGTCGCCCCTCTGACCCGAAATCTAATTACTAATGCTCATTCTTTCATTGACTTACCTAGAAGTCTAGAAAACTATTCTTTCTATTCTCTCCATTGCATTTGAATTGAAAATACAAAAAAAACCATTTCAAGAGAAATTGAAAGTTTTTTAATTCAATTCAAATTAGAATACGGCTACCACAATTCCGAGAGTTTAATGGAGAATAAAATAATATTATATATTCGTTATATTTACAATTATATAATATAATATATATATATAATTTATATATAAAATATTATATATATTATATATATATTATATATAATATATATATATATAACCGTATATATATTAATATATTTATATATATTATTATATAAATATATATATATATATATATTATATATATAATATATATATATTATATATACAACAAATCAAATAATATAATTATATATATATATATATATTATATATATATATATATATATATATTATATATATATATATATATATATATAATTATTATATATATATATATATATATAATATATATAACTTATATATATACCGTATATATATATATATACTATATATATATATATATATATAATATATAATATATATATATATATATATCATATATATTATATATATATATTATATATATATATTATATATAATTATATATATATATTAGTATATATATATATTATTATAATTATATATATATATATATATTATAATATATATAATATATATAATATATTATATATATATATAAATATTATAATATGTACAGTATATATAAAAAAAAGAACATACATTCCCCATACAGCCACTAGAAGAATGACCATGAAATAAAATTACCGCCTGTTGCGGATGAAGGCAATATACCCGATGCTACAACTGAAGCCATCCTCCAAGCCGGGTTGGAGGATGTCAGTTGTATAAGCTCGTATATTGTCCTCATCGCCAACAGGCCGGTGGTTCAATCCCAGAGAAGGCAGTAATTTCTTTTTCCATTCCATTATTGTTCTTTTCTTTATTACATCTTCTAATTGCGTCAATATGCAATATTTAAACATCTATATATATATATATATATATTATATATATATATATATATATATATATATATATATATATATATATATATTATATATATATAATATATATATATATATATATATATACAATTAAATAAAAATAAATAAATAAATAAAATATTATATATATTAATATATATAATTATATATAATATATATATTATTATATATATATATTATAATAATATATATATATATATATATATATATATATATATATAATACATTAAATATATAATATATAATAATATATATATATATATATATATATATATATAATATATAATATTATAAAATATATAAATATAATATATATATTTGTTAACATATATATAATATTTTATAATTTATATAATATATATTAATATTACTATATATATAATATATATATATATATAGATATATATAAAATATAAATATATATATATAATATATATATAGTATATATATTTATAATATATATATATATATATATATTTTATATATATATATTATTATATATATATATATATATATATGTTAGTAAGTGAATAAATGAGAAGAAACTAAGTCAACAATTTCTACATCAAAGGTTTGAGTTATTGAAAAAAAAAAAAAAAAATGAAAAAATTAATAAAATAATATTGGAAAAAACTAAGCTCCAACTTCCTATATGATCAATTATGTCTTCTTTCAAAATGAAAAAAAAAAAAAAATTTTTTTTTATTTTATACTTTTGCTGCGTGTGTCAATTGTTTGAACGTTTAAGATTTTTATTTCAGTGTTATAAAAACATGTGAATTGAATCTCTTGTTCCAACTTGAAATTTAAAATTTAAATTTAAAAAGCTCTCTCTCTCTCTCTCTCTCTCTCTCTCTCTCTCTCTCTCTCTCTCTCTCTCTCTCTCTCTCTCTCACACACACACACACACACACACACACACACACACCACACACACACACGGACACACAACACACACACCACACGCAGACAAACATATACCAATAAGTCATATAATATATATAGTAATATATATTATATATATATAATATATATATATATTTATAATATATATTATTATATATAATATATTATTAATATTATATATATAATATATATATAATATTATATAATAATACTAAAATGTATTTTGTTACAAATCTTTAGTTTTCAATAATGCACTTCCAATATTTTTGATCAGCAAAATCGACATTCAATCAGATGTTCTTGTCTTTATTCACCACTTTCAGACATCGCTTCCTGACAACAAATTATCAAGATTTCATCTCCTTAGTATGCAACAGTGAAAAGAAAGGAGAGAGAGGAAAAAAAAACACAAAAAAAACAAACAACAAAAAAAAACAAGGGTTTGAATTGTTCTTCCTTCATTTTTACTCACAGATATTAGATTGCGAAAAGGTGAACAGAAGAAAGGGTTTTTAGAAGACATATGCTAACATAAAAGAATATGAAAGTGTAGTATTTATTTCTTATTTTCTTTTCTTTCTTATTTTTTTTTAAGGCTTGCAGTTTGCTTTTGATTATTTGTTAATGGCAAATTTAGTATAAAGAAAAGTTTAATTCGTGTATGATTAATTCATACTTAAAATTGTTCTTTATTATTTTCATACAAGACAGGAAATCATAGTGCTATATTCCATTGCTTATATACTCGCAACACAAAACAGACACACCTCACATACCCTTTATATTATATATATATAATATAATATATATAATATATATATATAATATATATTATATAATATATATTATATATATATATATATATATAAATATATAATTAATAGTGATGAAGGTAACAACCGCTCCGCACATAATAGAAGATCCGCACCTCGCTTTGGGACCTGCGGATATTTATTGTCTAGATTTGATAAAGAATTTTAAAATAAAAAAATTTAAAAATGAATCTGAACGCAAACTTTAAATTGAGAGACATGGGACTCGTTCGACTCAACTGTGTAATGATGATTCATGATCTCACAGCATGAAAGTCATTAATAATTTGAGTCAACAGAGTCACATGAGATTAAGGATGCCAAAAAAATCAGCGCCTCTACAGCTTCTCTGCCTCCGACTTAAATTATCTTTATTCAACGTTAAGAAGCATTTTGAACCATCTTCAAATGAAAATGAATGACTGTTTAAAAAGAAGGATAAAATATAAATTATAGAAATTAAAATTATAACAATTTTGGCTTAAAAAGCCAAGAATTAATATTTAACCGTTTACCCGCCAACGTTCCACTTTTAGGAACATGGTTTTAAACCTGTGAAAATCCGAATATTTTGAAGTTTTCTTGAAATAATAGGATTGGATATGTTTGTGGATGCCTAATTTGTTGTTTAAAATGTTATACGGGTTATTTTATACTGTAGTTAATTTTTTATAGCTAATTATTTTTCTTAATTTTTGACATATTTTTTAAAAAACTTATGTTTGCTTAATTTAAAGCACAAAAAGGCCTTATAATAAAATTTTTTGAATAATTTTTATTTAAAATAAATATATTTGAAAAGTATAAATTAAAAATACCGTCAGAAAAATTTTAAAGGAAAAACTGTAGTACACTTTCTAGTGATGTTCCAAAAGTGAAACGTTGGCGGGAATGAGTAATACAATTTGCGAACCTGTTTTCAGAATTTATCAAATATTTACATTATATTTATATATATATATATGTTTTAATGAATTATATAAATTTCGATATATATATATATATATATATATATATAATTTTGAAATTTATATCATAATATATATATATATATATATATATATTTATATATAATATATATATATATTATATATATATATATATATTATATATATATATATATATATAAATAATATATAATTATATAATATATATATATATGTTATATATATAATATATGATATATATATATATATATATATATTATATATATATATATATATATTACTATTATATATAATATATTATATATATTATTAAAAATAATATTATTAAATTATTATTTTGAAATTTAAATCAAATTTCTATTTTTTATAGCTATTTATTTTTCTTAATTTAAGACATATTTTTTAAAATGATGTTATTCCGGTGTTTCAACTTGGCAAAGGCCGGCTCTTTCATTAAAATTTATGAATAATTTTTATTTAAAATAAATATATTTCAAAGGTATAGAGTTAAAAAATCACATCAAGAAAATTTATAGAAACTGTAGTACACTTTCGGTGATGTTCCCAAAAGTGGAACGTTGAAATTCCAATCTTTGCTAAAACTCTGAGTAGGGAAAACTTTCGATCCATCAAAAAGTATTTTCATGTCGCTGGTAATAGCAACCTTTCCTACTCTAAAGTTGCTAAGGTGTTGCCACTTCTAGATATCTTAGAACAAATCGCCGGAGAGTTTTCGTTTTCCATAAATATTTAAGCATTGATGAAGCTATGATTCCATATCACGGCCACCATAGTGCAAAACAATTTATTCGAAATAAACCAGTAAAGTTTGGTTATAAAATGTGGATGATGTGCAGCTCAAATGGATACCCATACAACTTTTACATTTATTGCGGCAAGGAGGGAGACCAAAAACTACCTTTAGGATATCGTGTTGTAATGAAAATGCTTGAACCTATTCCTGACCCTAATAAACCTTTGGTTTTTGATAATTTTTTTACTAGTCATAAATTGACGATTGATTTAGGTGAGCGAAACATTCGAGCTTGTGGTACAATTCGAGAAAATCAAACAGGAAAGTGTCCATTAGAAACCAAACAACAATTATTAAAAAAGGAAAGGGGTCATTTGATTTCAAGTCAGATGGAAGAGTTGTGTGTGCAAAATTTAATGAAAATAGCATCGTTTGTGTTGCTAGTAACTACTACGGTGCAAATCCAATTCGGGCAACAGAAAGCGTGTAAAGCAAGAACATAAAAAGATTGTTACTCAGCCGTATCTCATACACAAGTATAATCAAGGAATGGGAGGCGTTGATGTGTGTGATAGGATGTTAGCTTCTTATAGGCCAATGATAAGGTCCAAAAAGTGGTGGTGGAAATTGTTTTCGAACATAGTAAATTTGTCTTTTGTAACAGCCTTTAGATTTTACCAGTACCTTAATCCTTCTTCAAGAGTTACTCATTTAGAATTTAGAAGAGAGGTTACTCGTTCTTTGATCAGAGTGGAAAGAAAAAGGCAAAGACAAAGCGGTCCAACATGTCCCACCGCAAAAGCTATTCGATATGACTCAGTAAACCACTTTCTTGAGTCCACTACACAAGGCAGGTGTGTGGTTTGCACAAATAATACAAAATTTCATTGTATAAAATGTAATAAACGATTACATAAAATATGCAGCGAAATATTTTACAAAAAATTATAAAATGAAATCCGTTTATATATATATATATATATATATATATATATATATAATATATATATATATTATTAATATATATATATAATAATATATATATATATATATATTATTATAATATATATATTAAAATATATATATATTGCCATTGTAGTTTCATTTGCATTTGAAATTTGTATTAAAATAAATATATTATGAATTTTCCTGTTATTTTCCCAATATGTGTACATAAGGCCGCCAACGTTCCACTTTTAGGAACATATCAAAAAACAGTCAAAATTATTAATAAACTAAACAAATGAAACAGATTCATCTATAAGAGAGTAATAGCAGCAAGTATTCTAAATTTTAAGATTTTTCGACATTGGGTTCCATCAGCGGCGGGTTACTTAGATCCCCGTTATAAAGGCAAGTTTTTTTGTAACACAATATTAGAATAAGTTAAATCGTCATTTTGTGTTGCAGTTGAAAAACTTCAATTCGAACAGTCTATTAATTCGCCACCCATTTAAAAGGAAAAAACGGAAAATCTACAAACCAACACTTCTACAAGATAAATCTATACAGATTCACTGGCAGGGAATCTACAGAACAGTTTAGTAATGAAGGAAACACACGCATTACCAAAATGTAGTGCAAAATGATTGAAAACGTATCACCAAGAAAAACTCTAGATCAAATGATGATCCCTATCAGTTTGGTCAGAAAGTAAGACAAAATTTTTACCCACGCTAAGTAAACTTACAGGAAATCTTGGCTTCCTCAAAACTAGTGTTCAAATGAGAGGTTAATTTAGGCAATACTGAGCTTAAATATATTATTAAAAAAAAACTCCCTCCCAGAAAAAATGCTAAATCACTCAATATAACACAATTCAACTTTTCTATATTTGAATTTCCATACTAGTGCAAAAAGTATATAATTCATTGTAAAATCCTTTCATTAAGGTCGGAGGTTGGGGAAAGAGGTTGATGAGGTGATTGTCTGTATTTGAGTTAGGCTCCCGTCCCGCACCCTGGTTAGCAATAATATAAAAAATTGTGGCTAAAACTTGAAATATATTAGGCTAGGTATATAATATATATATATATATATATATATATATAATTATTATATATATAATATATATACTATATATATATATATATATATATATATTATCATATATATATATTAAAATATATATTATATATTATATATATATATATATATAGTAATATTTGTATATAATATATATATATATATATATATATATACTATATAAGATATATATATATATGATATGATTATTATATATATATTAGGGATGTGCCGAATTTAAAAAAAGTCGATAATCGATATATCGATATTTAAAAAAATATCATATCGCCTTCGATATTATCGCCAGATAAATATTGATAATTCGATATATCGATATTTCGATTATATTATAATCCGATTATAATTTGATATATAATCCAATATATATATATATATATATATAATATATTTATATATTATATATATATAATATATTATATATATATATATATATATATATTATTATTATATATTATATAGTATCTATGATATCTCCAGATTAGGAACTCACATGTTAAAAACAACGGAAAAGCTACACTAAATTCCGAATACTTTTT
>JABUQX010018782.1:15000-18292 GCA_015478945.1 Trachelipus rathkii
GTATTGCTTTATTCTTTAGTTTTTTAATTGTATTTTATTATTATTATTCTTTTTTTTATTTGACCATTGAACAGTTAATCCTATATTAAACTAGACACCGTGAGTTTTAATCGAGTAGATGCGTGACTCAGAGTCACTAGTGACACATAGAAATAAATCAGGGCTTATACCTCTCTCTAGTCTTGCATCCTAGGTAATAAAATTATCTAGAGTTAAATTTACCCTCCTTCGAAGATTGATCAACTTAATGCTGCCTTAGAAGGTAGTCTTAAACTTTTTTTTAAAAATAAAAATAAATAAAACATCAAAAATATATAAATATTTTTAGTTATATTATAAATAATATTAAATATAAAAAAAAAAACAACAATTAATAATAATATGCAGCACAGGGATGAATTTTAAAACAACAAATATTATTATTTTCATATTATTCTTATATAATATATATATATATATATATATAATATAATAGCTAATAGCATTAATATAAATTGTATATTAAGTTATAAATATTGATTGTATATATATAATTCAGTTATATAGTTGTAAGAGTGCCATGTTAGGTTAGGCATAGAATACTTATAGTTTTTTATTTATTATATATTTATTTCATTAACGTAATATACGTCGTTGGGATACACCTTTATAGTTCCTAAATCATTATAACTAGCAAGACGGAGAGCAGGATACTACGCGTTCCGGCACTACCGTGTATAATAAAAAAATATTATATTATCTTTTTTTTAATTATATAATTAATATATAATAACTAGTAAACCTTATTGCGAGAGGTAAATAAAATATTATCTCTGAGTACTAATAGGATTACTTAAATATACACATTAATATTTATATATATAGTATATATAATATAATATATATATATATATTAAATATTAATATATAATATATATTATATAAATATATATATATTATATATAATATATATATTATATATAGATTATTATGTAATTATAATGTTAGTATTATAATATTATATGATATAATCTATTAATTTAGTATATATATATATATAATATATATATATCTATATAATTATATTATATAATATAAATTAATATATTATATTATTACTTATATAATATATATGTGTGTAATATATATGATGAGTGTATAGTATGTTTTATTGTGTCGTTGCGTTGATGTTTGCGCTACGTACTACTAACAGTTTAGAGAGAGAGTAGAAAAGCGATGAACAAATGACAAAGAGTAGAAAGAATGAAGAGATAGAGAAACTGAATGCTCTTATTACATATTTCTGATCGAAGTTCGGCCTTTCTACACTGATAAAAGTGAAAAATTGTCTCATAAAGTGAATATAGATAGTTTACTATCATCATATATCTTCACAGGTCGACAGATTTAACAAAAATGCCATATTAAATTTTGTAAGAAGTATAAAATTTTTATTTATTTATTTATTAATTTATATTTAAAAATAACAATATATTTTAAAATTTATTATTTATATGATTTTGAAGTTAATTTATTAATATTCTTTATTATTGCTAATTAGTTTATTTAATATAGTATATTATTATATTTAATTTTATTAATTATTTATAATTATTATATATTATATATTTGATTATTGTTATAGTTTTTAAAAAATTATTAATTATTTCTACATAGGAATGAATAATCACTTTCAAGAGGATTCATCTGGAAACATAATAGATATAGAAGAGAAAGAGAATGAAGAGAAGAGAGTAGATGAAAGTAGAGAGAGAGCAAAGAAGAGAGAGTAGAAGATAGGTATGATACCCCCTTAATGAATCGAGAAGAGCTTACCTTCAAACATCAAATTAGGTTTGATAAAAAGGTCTGCAAAAGCTATAACTATAGGTAGATAGACTTAGTTAGTAAATAAAATATGCTTAAAATCATATAATTATGTAATCATAACCTAAAAATAGATATAATATTAATAAATATTAAAGTCTTTTTTTCTTTTTCTTCACAGATTTTGATCTCTTAAACTTCCCCACTCTATGGACGGAAGAACCACTATTACCAATGGATGGGTGCCTTAATTACCGCATCAAAAAATGTATACTTAATAGAATTAAAAAGGTTTTATGTTAATCAATCCCAAATCCTCGACACACATACATCGACAGAAAGGCTTTTTCATACTTCAGCATGTGGCATCAATTCTCTTTATATTATTTTCGTGAGAGCAAAATGAATATAATCACTAATTTACATGACATTCAACACCAGAGTTGGGGAGACATTCGAAATATAAAAATAAGAGGGCTTTTGCACACCTAGAAATACTATTTAAATTATCCTGAGAATTCTATTTACACTCTATGCGTTCGCTCTCTAATCGTTCGTCCAATCCGAGGGACTACCAGAATAGTGCTCTCGCGATGTTCGGATCGCCTAGAAAATTGCGACTTGCCTACTTCCGTCTGATTCATCATATCTAGTTTTCCTCGCTCTTTTCGTTCTCTGCTCCCACCTTTTCTATACATCTAGAAATCTCTACCGTTTTACTTTATTAATGATTCGTACTTTTCTCGTTCTTATAAAAATCCATTACCTTTACTATTTTTCTATTTACGTGTTACATTCTACTTTTACTTCTTCTTCTCTTCTTCTTCTTCTCTTCTTCTTCTTTCTTCTTACTTCTTACTCTGACTTCTTCATTCTTCTTCTTTAAATTTAAGGTTTTTGAACTATTATTCTTCTTTATATATACTATTTCTTACTTTCCTAACTCATTCTTATTTCTTCTCCCATCCTTCCTACTATGCTACTCATCTCTTATCTTATCTTCTTTCTTCTCCTATCATTTCAATATAGTGTATATAGATGTAGTGTATACTAACTAACTGTCATTCATATAACAATTATAACATACTCAATTATAACGTCTTACTATCACACAAAACATTAAAATGGTTTACTGTTTAGTTAATAAGAACCCAAATATATATATTATTAATATATATTATATATTGATAATTATATATATTAATATATATTATATCTATATATATTAATATATATTATTAAATATTATATATATATATAATATTATATATTTGGTTTTACCGATGATTTAACAACGCACAATCATACACATAACATACGCACACACTAACTAAGTATATTATAATATATATTATATATTTATTATATTATATATATTACACTCTTCATATTATATTGTAAATATGTACTTATATAAAGTATACAGTAATTAAATATTTTAAATTACTATATTTTAAGCATTGTGTTTAAATTTCTCACTAAAGCG
>JABUQX010018783.1:0-27500 GCA_015478945.1 Trachelipus rathkii
ACCTCATCTTAACTCTCAAGCCTAACCTTTGCTCCCTGCTGAGAGCCCAGATGGCCTAGAATCATCATCTAACTCGTTTAATATGTCCCAACTAACTTATTTTCTTAATTCCCGCTGAAGGGTTTTGAAGTTATGTAGCCTGTATGTAAACATAAAACCCACTCCTGTAAACAGCCGCTTAAGAATTCTCGAAATCTCCTAAACTTCGATGTTTCTGTGGCTTAAAATTTTTCTTCATTTCCAGAAACAAAATAATCTTTTGTTTTGTTTTGTCTTTCACAAGAAACAGATTTTCCATCGCCTTTTTTTGAAATATTACTTTGTTAATGTCTCTCACGGGACTGTTATATCTTTTCATCCAAATGACCTGACGGTACCTCTATTTGGGGATTCCAAAGACACAAAACCTTAATTGGTTGGGGTCCTTCTCATACGATTTAGTGGGGGAGGAAGCCAATCATTTTTCAGGCATCTCACGAACGGGAGCAACTTAAATTAAAGAACCCAGCACCACACATTTCGGATCGTCCTAACCAAGTCTTGAACACACAAGCTTGACTTATGTTTCACCCACTAAAGTCCTGTCTCTCTGTAAATACCAACCCACCTTCGCCTCCCTAATTGTAATCAAAATCTGGACCACACCTGATATATTCTCTTAATTTTAATAACTTTCTCATCCACCAGTCCATCCTGCCCTGAACGCGTTTTTTCTGGCACATTAAATCGGATCCGATTGGGTTGCCCTTTGCGGCCTTCTACGCTTAAACTATAACGGAATGGGACTGTTGTTGGACCGTGACGCTTCGGTTTTTCTTGCCGATAAGTGGGAACCTGTAATCGTTGATGGAGAATGAGCAGGTTCATTCCTTCTTCGACTAAATTCTTTCTCTCCTCATAATCCTGGTTCGATCGTGCCTGCTTCTCTGCCATTTCCAGGCTAGAACAGTGACGTATTCGGGAATGGAAAAAAATTCTCTTCTCCTAATCACTCTTTGCGCTAAATTTTCAATTCAGCTAGGAAATCGTATTTGCAGGGATACTCTTCCGTTATAGAAAAGCGGCTTTCATCAAACGAAAGGGGGCTAACTTCTCCTTTCTCCTACTAAAAAATCTTCTGGCCTCTTCCAAAAACATCTCTAAACCAAACTTCTGTAAAGATCTTTTGCTTTCCTACCGCATTTTTATTCGAATTCTGACTGTTCTTTTGCTAATTCTCCAACTGAAAAGCGCCAATCTCTTTGGTCTCTGGACCATTTCCTCTAAAACTCACAAACCGCTTGGACAATTTCTGCATTCCTCCTTCCCCTCCTCCTTCTTGCCTCCTCAGGTTTCCTATGCCTTTCCCTGTGATTACATTTGATCGGGTGCATACTCCTGAAATCTATGAACAGTACGAAGGAGAGCGACATTCCACTCCAAGTTGAGGGGAATGTTGACTCCGTGCTGGACCCCACCCCCTCCGTTTTCAACTATTCTCTCTATGTCTCAATACTAAAACCCACCTTTCCCTCAGTGTTTGAAAGTGCGCACACGTCCAAACCACCATTCCGTCAACACATTCAATTTATGCCTCCCTCTTTTACTCAGAATTGCCTCCTCGTCTTAAGTCTTTCCGATTCATATCACCCGCCTGATGTCTGATTGAGGATTTCCTGTGGGAACGGCTCGAACCTTGTAAATTAATCTTTTAAAATGTAATGTAACAAATCTGCCTCTCTAAAACACCTTCTAACTTTCCTACTCTTTCGGACGCGTTCTCGTCGTCCTACATCCTTGGCCTAAACATGCCTTGGCCTTAACATAAAAAAAAAAATGATTTTTGGAAACTTTCACATCTTTGTTCAATATTTGCTAGGCCGGTCCTCAAAGAAAACTGGGAGTTCTGTTTCTAGACGCGAGACTTTTTTTCCTTTCTCAGTTACTCCCAGCTAAACAAGGTCCTCATCCGCCCTTGTATGGGTACGCCTTTTCTCAATATCTGGGGGGGCCTTTTCTGGTCCAACTCGGGCTTTTACAGGGGTCGAGTCAAAAGCAAAAGACTTTAATAAACTGTTCGTAACTTTCCAGCTTTCTATGACCCTCTATTCCTTCTTTTGTGGCCGCATGGTGTGCTTTATCTCTTATCTATAGGTACCCAGCGGGGCAGGTGTGTCGAGGAACTTATCACTCGCGAACAACCACCTTTACGACCGCCCTGCGTAACATCTAGGGGTGGTCTGTGTCTCGTACGGTTTTGTTGTGGATATTGGTAAACTCCAGGCTAGTTCGGTGAGGTGCTTCCTTCTTTTCTGCCACCTCGGTTTTGTGGAATTCTCTTTCCATCTTCTGTGTTCGCTGCTGAATTTAATCTTCCTCTTCATCAAAAGCCTGCGTCGGTGCTTTCATGTTCTGCGTAAGATTTGCGTAAGATGTGAACTTCTAGGCGTGCACACACCCCCTCCTTGAATAGAGCTTTGCCCGTGGGTGGAATGCCTGAAAAAAACTGTAAAATAATAATATATAATACTAATAATATATATATATAATTATAATTATATATATACTATATATTATATATATATATATACTAGTATATATATATTATATATAATATTAATATATATATAAAATATATATAATTTATATTTATATATATATATATGATATAATATATAAAAATATTACATATAGAATATATAATATAAATATAATATAATAATATATAGATATTATATATAATATATATAATATAATATACTACATATAAATATATAATAATATAATATAATATTAATAATATATAAAAGCTTATATATAATAAATATATATATAATAGATTATATATAGATATATATATTTTTTTTTTTTTTTTTTTTTTTTTTTTTTGGCTGTCGTTGTCTGCCGCGTTATACGCCCCCTAGGCCGCCCTATATTCTGCCGCCCTAGGCATTTTGCCCTAGTTTGCCTGAGTCTTACATGAGGGTCTGTATATATATATATAATGTATATATAATATATTATATATTATATATATATTATAATTAATATATATATAATATTATAGTATATATAATACTATATATATATAGTAAATATATATATTATATATATATATACTATAATATAATAATATATATATACTATATATATATATATAATAGTAGTATATATATATATAATATATATATATATATAGTATATATATAATATATATATATATATATATATTTTAGTATATATAATACGGAATCGTCGTTATGAAGTTTAGGGGCTTACTTGTAAATTTGAAATGCTAACGGATTAGTAAAGGTTGTCAACTGAAGGTTTTACGGCACCAAGGGGGGGACGGGAATCAGCCCCTACAAAAACAACTTTATCTGAACTATATAAACCATCTTTATACTTTACGTCTCAAACGATTTTTTCTTTATTGGTGCAATAGAAGCGATGTACTGTCGAACACGAACTATCAAAAGACCCTCAGTACAAGACCATTACGTTCTCCTGCGATTCGTGCTCTCAGATTGAGACATCAGTACTACACTTTAAAACTCTAACTACAGTAAGGCCTGATCTTACACCGATATGCAGCGATATGCTATTTGACAGCCAAAAAGAATTTAATTCTTTAACTACAGTTTCCAAAAATATTATAGTTAACTTACATGTATATAATTTTTTGAATGGCGGAATTGCAGCGGGATATAAGTTTATGTATGGTCATATTTCATTGAAATATTGTTAAACGTCAAAATTTCTGTACTTTCTACCAGTAGACTCGATTACTCCTTCTCACATTGCAAAATCGGCCTGAAGGATTCAACTACGTCACCACCACATGAGTGCATGGCCATGTTCTCTATCCACTGAACTGATTCAATCGAGGAGGACGGCCTTAAATCAATTTCAGTATACTCTTCTCAACCAGATTCCTGACACCACGCAATTTAACGCGAATTACCTCGGGCGTAACATATGCAGCACCAGATTCACATCACGCGCAACAATTCCCATCAGTACCTCCTTTCTGCTCCTCTCTTGATAGAACGCGATGTATGTGGTTTCCAACCTAAAACCTCCCTCATATAAATTACATCATTTTCCCTTTCCTATCGGCGCTAACTCTTGACCACAATTTCCGTATTCTTAGTTATGAATTTCTTTTTCCTTACCAACAAGCTCCACCATAACTCCTCATACAAACAGCAGACCTACTTTCTGGCACCCGCCTCTTTGTCCATTTTCCATAATCTTCGTCTTCATTCGGGCCCTCGCTGGTCATTTGCGAGGTGTTTACTCATTTTCTCTATGAGTTAAAACGTATCTCCCTAGTTCGCTTTGGAAATGACTCCTTTCTTCATTCTCGACTATCCGGAGACGCTTCCCGTGTTCCCTGCGGCGAACACGCAAAAGTAAAGAGGACTTAATCCAACCCGAGCTGAGTATGTAGGCCAAATTCATTCCATCTATTCAAAACATCTTCAAATTCATTTTTCCTACCACCAAAATCGATTGGTTCCGACTGGAGCCTGTCTTCTATATCCTAAGCGATTCTCAAAAAAACACGGGAACAAACAAAACACACTACACAAAAAAATAAAAAGAATCACCACTGCCTTGAACTCCCATCCTCTCCACAAATGGGAAAAACTCTCATCCTCTCCTAATCACTCTTGACCTAATCTTTCTTACCATTTACCCCTACTGAGCTTCTACCCCAAGAGTGCGCAAGATCGATACTCAAGGGCTATTTCAACTCCACGCGACTAACTTTCACTTTACCAATGACAAAAGAACCACAATCATTCCGACAACCTACTTGGGCTCTCCCTACTTGATAAATTTCTAGCTCCTGCTGGCCAAAAGAACATCTCTAAAACTATTTTAAAAACCCTGCATTTTCTTCCTCTTATTGTCAGACAATTTTTGAAGGCTAAACTCGTTCTACTGAAAAAGGTTAATTTCTTCGGTCTCCTTTTTTTCAATTCCAATTCCTACCCTGGACAAATCCGACATTCCTCCTTTACGCCTCCTTCTCCTCCCAGATTTTCATATGTCCTATTTCTATGTGAATTACGGAATATCGAGTCATGGAATCTGAAGATCTAGATAACCGTCATGAAGGGCTGAGTCCCCGGGATGGCATCTCTCCCTGTGTTTTGAGGCAGTGTGCTTTCTGAGCTCTATACGCGTATCTGTCCCTGTTCAATCTCTCGCCCTCTCTATGCCCAAGCCCTTAATATTAATACCGGATTTCCTCAGTTCTGGACCAACGCCCATTATGTCCAGTTCATCCCCACAAAGCAGGTACCTGCTCGTTTACTTCCAACAAGTCGACCCCTTATAGCTCACTATGATATTTCCATACGTAAACAATCTTTGAAACTACTCTTATACTTAAATTCCCTTCCATTTCCTTGGACTATACAATTATCAAAATCATACTCAGTATTTTTCATTTCGCCTTTTTCCTTCAGAATTCACAGTTATTGCTTTGAAATGGCTCGAGGTATCAACTGTGACATACTTTCGCTATCTAATGATTTATGTTCTTCTGCTGCTATAGCAATTATGGGGAGTACTGTTGTTGTTCTTTCCGCTTGAATATGCCCAAAGCTTTTGACAGGTATGGGCATGCGTCCGACACTCCTCTAAAGGCTGGCCCTTCCATTGGATTTCCTTCTTCTCTTTGCTTACTATATGAAGTTTCTTTCTGAATCGGCTTTTCCATATCAGCACGCCAACCCCCACTGATGAGGCAACTTCCTCTTCCTTCTTTAACTGTGGTGGTCCGGGCAAAGTTTTCTTGCATTATCCTCTAACTTTATTTCTATACCTTCATCAACAATTCATCTCACGAACTTTTCAACCTTCATTCACTCCTATGGCAGATGACTATCAAACTCCCATTTCCCCTCATTCAAAATCTTGGCCCCCCTGCTTTGCATCTTGATGGTTTCCTCTGGCGTTTTCAAAAACTTGCTTGATTCATATTGCTTTTGCACTTGATAGATTTTTCCCCGGTGCGGTCGCCGCAACCTGGTAAAATTCAACTCTTTGAAAAAACTCAACTTCTTTACATGTCCCTCTCAAAAAACCTCCTAGCTTTCTATTTCCTTCGTCGACTCTAACGGACTCACCTGTGAAACAAACATAAACAATTTCTTCCGTCTAAACATAAACAAACATATCTTGAAATATCTTCAAATCACACCACGGTTGTTAAATGGACCTCAAAGAAGCTTCTAGGAATCTATTCAGGTTCTGTGATTTTTTTCCTCTGTAAAACTACCTTCAGCTTATATAGGGGCCTTATTTTCCCTTGTTGGCCTAAGTATGGTCACTCTGGAGTCGCTGGCACCCAACTACATCCACCCTTCTAGTGGAATAGGAGTTGAGTCTAACAGCTAAGAGTTCTAATAAGCCTGTCTCCTCTTTAAAACATCTATTAATTTCCCCCCGAGGCCTACTCTCTGGCGACGTAGGTATGGTTCACTACTATAGCTTTCTATAATAGATATCTACAACCAGCTAATGCTCGGGCAGATTGGTCCGCGTCGCATTTTCCTCACCTCCAATTGGCGTCCGCCCACGTAGTGGGGGCCCCCACAAGAGTCCTTTGCTCTTGCATGAATTTTGCGTGAGCATTGAAAACCCGACTCTTCGTTGGGGTTCCTTCCTCTTTTCAGCCTCTTCTGTTCTTGTTCACGGGAAATCTGCCAATCTTCTCTGTGTTTCCTCCACAACGCATTATTATAACTCTCCTTCCAGAAAGACCAATGGGCTGCGCTTATGCTGGATAAGATGTTGCGTAATAAGGAGTGATGGCGGGACTATTCGGGTGGGCCTTTTTCTCTCAGTATCTTTATTTGTCGAACCCCTCCTTGAAAAAGGGCTTCAGCCGTTGAGTGTATATATTAATGGGTATTATATATTAATATATATATATATATATTATATACAAATATATATATATATATATATATATATATATAATATATATATATACTATATAATATATATACCGTATATTATTGGCCCAAAGTAAAGGTAGTCGATAGCCACAGAAGATTTGGAGTAAACGTCTTTTTTTTGGTAATACATTAAATTTTATCCCAGTTTAATAATATTTATTTTTTAAGGTCATTTTTCCCCTATTCATTATTCTAAGATATATATATATAATTATCATATATCATATATATATAATAGCTATATAAGTATATATAGTATATAATTTATATAGCGTAATATACTTATATATATAATATATATATATATATATTAAGTGTCTTCTTATTTTTATTTTTTATATTTTTTTTATAAATATAATTTTTGTGGAGTATTTTTTTTTTTTTAATTTAAAAAAAAAAAATTCCCCCCGGTCACTCGAGCTAGCGAGAGGGAAACCCCGGCGTTTAGGCAGGGGATGGGGGGATGATATAGGGGGGCCGAAGGCTGCACCCCGGTTGGAGAAATAAAAAATATATATATATATAATATATATATATTAATATATTATATATATAAATATTATATATATATTATATAGTCTATATAATAATACATAATTAAATATAATAATATATATATTATATATATTTATTATATATATATAATTATATATTATACTATATATTATATATATATATATATATAAAAAAATTATAATATATATATATATCATTATATAAATATAAATTATCATAATATATAATATAATATATATATATATATATAGTAATAATATATATACTATATAATCATATAATAGTATATATATATATATTATATTAATACATATTATAAGGTATAATAATATAATATATTTAATTATATATAGTATACTAATATGAATCAGGCGGGCTTTACAGAGTGGGACAAGCCGACAGGAGGCCGGGCCTTCCCTCTAAAAAATAAATAAAATAAATAAAAGCAACTAACAATGAATAAAAAAAATTCCAATTACTATATTATAACTACTTCCAAATATGTTTTAAAAATGTTATACGAAGCGACGGCTAATTGTTACACTAAAATCCATTTTATTTTCTTCCGAAACATGTAATTTTTGCATATGAATCGAATTGACGGAGGGGAATTCGATTGTCGCCTCCATAGATAAGCTTAATTACTAATGCCTTAAAATACCAACTGGTTTGTCATGTTCAAACGTAAAAGAAAACCTTATTCTTGTTTTGTTTATTTTGAGGATTTTTCCAAAAAGCCTTCTTTCGAAATCATAAAATAACTTCCCTCCTTCCAAAATGGCAAACATCACTCATAAGTTGAGAGTTGCCGCTTCCCCAATAAATGATGCTGAAATCAAAAATTAAAGGAAGAAACTATTTTTTTAAAATTAAATAAAAAAAAACATATATATATATATAATAATAATATAAATAATATAATATATACTATATAAGTAGATATATATATATTAAATATGCTTACTATCAATATATATATATTATATTATTATAGTATATATTAAAGAATCGGCCCTGTGAAGAAGAGAGGTATGTGAAAGTTATAAGCCAAAAAATTTACTATATTAATATTTATGGTTAAAACTTAGTTATAAATTTTGGTTTATTTTTGGTCCCTTAAAATTTTGGAGAAAATCCTTTAGTAAAGTTGCATATAATATTTTTACCTAATGGCATGCTGTTTGTGCCTTCATATGTTTCTTGATATATGAGCTTGAAGGAAGTGGAGTAGTGATCCTTCAGAATTATAAATAAGCACCAGAAGTTGTGTGATAGGTTCAGGAAGTTTATTTTGTTTAATGAATGTGCAAAATTTGAAAAAAAAAATCGACAGTCAAAAATCATTTGAAAAGTTGCCACATTTTGTCAATAACCATTCCGTATTCCAGATCGTAGTCCGAAGAAGCAAAAAAACTGACTCACTCTTTAAATACTGCAAGTCCAACCCCAAATATAAAATCCCATTAAAATTAAAGTAAAAAACAAAAAACCCAGACATATTTTAAAAGAGAAAATATATTAATAATACATGAATAAAGATTAGATTAAAAAAAAATTAAAATGAAAATTTATTTAATCAGTAACAACGAGAATAACTAATAAGAATTTTAAATATTTTATGTCTTACTGAGGTGAAGAATCTATCGCTTAAATATATTTTATAATGTATTTATTTTTCTTAATTATATTGACTTAATACTTGATAAAAAGAACACAATAAAGGCCAAATAAGTCATAAATTAACAACACTTTTTTAAAATTTAATAAAATTTATCAAAAAAAAAAATAAATAATTAATAATATTTTCGTTAATCAGAATACTCTAGGGTGGGTAAAGTGGCTAACCTCTGCACTCCCAAGAAAGACCTAAATATATGATCAAGTTATCACGACAATAGTAGCTTAGGAAGCTAAGACAAGATTGCGAATAACTATATGTTATAATTTAATAAACCAACAATCATACAAAGAATAACGATCTTAAAAATATCATATTGATAGTACTGAACAAAAAAAAATACCGCAACTTTCACATTTAAAACTTAAATGTATTTTTTTATAATAATATTGAATACTCACATTTTATTCACTAAACAGCCTAAAAGTAACTATCTAACAGTAAATATATAAAAAATACTGCTCTCTGTCAATAATATAAATCATATTAAATATAAAATAATTAAAATAGCTAATAATATTAAAACTCATAAAATTTTATAAAGACAAAAACTATTTATGGTTATATAGTAAATAATTATAACAACATAAATATAAAGCATTCTCTAATGTAAAAAAGTATATTGTAGTGTTAATTTATTATGTACTGTTAAAAATTGCTACTGTCAACCTTTATAAATTACATCACAAATAATTTAATTTGTTAATTTCTATTTTTAAAATGTTTAAATTATTAATCAATAATTGAAAACTAACCAGAGAAATAGAACGTCTTTTTCAAACGAACAAATAGACAGTCTCGAGAAAACCGGTATCGAAGAGGGAAGACGTGGGAGCTCCCCGGATCAAAAACAAAACAAAAAGTCGGAGCCAACTTTGCACAAAAACCAAATGGCAAAAAGGCCACTACATCACGCTATAGCACCAGTCCTGGACCTTGGACAACCGCATATAAAAATTAAGTGACCGTTTTAAGTTGGTCGAAATATGTGAATAAAAGAAAAATATAAAAAAGATGCAAAAAATTAAATAATAGTTCATAACATAAAAAAACAACATACATACATATCAAAAGAAATACATAATTAGGAAAAAAGAAAAGCAAACTAATAATAGTTATCATATATAAATATTATATTTGTATTTTTTGAAAAAAAGTTGAAATCATATCAAAAATAAAAAAAAAATAAAACCCAAAAAATTTTTATCAGCCAAAGAATTAGTCCGTGCAAAAAAATCTATAAAACTGTCTCAGCAAAGACCTCTAATACATATCTAAATATTATATAAGCTTACAAAGCGAATAAGGTATAATAACTAATAATCCAACACTTGCCCCATCTTTTTAAAGCCTAAAAGCTGAACGCTATAAAAACTTTATTTTCCTATACTTAGAATCAATCTGGATTACAATAATAAAATAAATGTCTTTCCATCGATTTTCAATAAAGAAAAATGTAATAACATTGCTAGTAAGAAATTATCATATAAGCGCGTCCCACAAGGATGTATATATTAATCCACTAACAATATAATACTCTAAATGATAAATAAGTAATAAGAGTAATAGATATAAAGTTTCCGGAATAACGGTGGTCTCTCCTTAATATTTCCGCTAGGTGAGTAAATGCCTTCAATCAGGAATCTTTGTAACGGTACTTAATATTTTGCCCTATCCGAATAGCAACGGAGGTAAAACACTGGTCTGTTTAACTCCTTTCTCCACTTTAACCGCCCCGACACTAACCATTAACAGAGGATAAAATAAATGAAGTAAAACAAAATTAAACAGTCGTAGACTTCGACTGGTTAGGTTATCAGGCCTCCCGCGCCCTCCTCCCATCATACTAATAATCTGCAGCGAAGCGATTCGAGTGAAGATGTATGTGGCCAAGTAGGCCGGAATAATGGGATCCGTTTCACAGTCTACTCTACCCATGCGTCTCGTCTACAGTAATCTACCCACATAAAAGGCCACGCACAGACTATGCTTTCCGCGCCTCTCTGACGTAACATACCAGCATCACTTGAACTACATAACAACGGCCACACACATAAACACTATTTAAAACTATAGATAATAAATAATAACTATTAGCCTCTTTTACATATATGTGACTTATAAATCGTAGAATTAGTGAGTATAAATTAATATACTATCATTTTACTTTAATCATTAATAATAATAAATATAATTATAATAATAAGTATATAATCAATAATATTAAATAAATTTCAGCCTACCCAGTTATATAAATGAAGATAATAATATAGTACAGAGTAAGTTATATAAGTATACGGATATAAAAAAATATAATAAGAAATATAATAAAATATAAGAAATACATAAAAAAAACTAAATAAAAATATAATTAACTAAATATAAAATAATAATAATAAAAAAAATTATAAATAAAAAAATATAATTAAATAATAAATAATTCATTATTTCAATACAACTATCACTTGAATAAACAAATCATATACTGATATTAAAAATGTGTATCACACAATAGATTATTAATTCTTATTATAATTATAACTACACTCCTATTAATATTGTATAAATTAATAAAATAACTATATCGTAGAGTATTGATGAGAAATTGAATAGTACACCACCGCGAGATAATAGTACCTTAGACACGTTGAGGATAATATTACAAGTAACGAGATAGAGATAGAGGAGAGAGAGAGAGAGGAGAGGAGAGAACCGAGAGATACTAAATAGAAGACACGAGTAGAAGATGAAGGGACTTCTATAATTATATTGCTAATATGAATTTGAAATAGATCATAATAAGTTCTTTCTTCTCACGCATTCAAACTGCTAATGATAGACTATGAAATTCCAAGAGCTTATAACATAACGGACAATATTGTAAATTTATAATAACATTATTGACATTCAAAATCCTTTTAATATCTTCAAAATGAAGTAATACTTACTAACTAAATTCTTATCCAATAATGAATATATATACCTACCACTAAGTAAATATAATGATCATTCAAAAAAATTAAAAATAATCTATGCGGTTAAATATATTGGTACCATATGTAATGGAGAAGCGTAGTCTGACTTTGATATAATAATAAATTTGAAATCTATAAAATGTAAAATTAACTCTCAAAAAACAACTGAACGTTAATTTTCCTACGACATATCGTCCATCTTTGCTAGTATCTGTAATAAATTTTATAGCTATTGATATACCATACATGGACCCTCTCGACCGAGTTGATGATAACGGAGATATATATAATATAATATATTAATTATTTTAATATATAATGGAATATTATTTAACTTATTTATATTGTTATAATTTATAGTTAATATAAAAGAAAAATATAATAATCTAATATAATGTAATATTAAAGGAGAATGCCACTGCGAAAACGAGGCAAGACTTTAACAGAGAAGTTGAACTCATGACTGATCTTCGACACCCTAATATCGTTTGTCTATTGGGAGTTGTCATAAAAGAAGAACCGATGTGCATGGTCTTCGAACACATGTCTCAAGTAAGTTGAGTCGATCAAATACTCTCTAAAAAAATCTTAGATAAGCTAGCATGAACATTTATCACTAAATTTTTATTTGTAAACCGAAAAAATTCTCCTTAGGGGCTCTCCATAAATTACGTATAGCAAAATTAGATCTTTTTTAAAATCCCCCCATCCCCACAATCTCCCTTGTAACATACCTATAAACTTCCTTTTGATAATTACACAACGCTGCTCACTTGCGACCCCCCACCTTTTAAGTTCAAAAACGAAATAACAAAAGCATTTGTAAACCATTTTAGTACAACTTGTGGCAAAATTTCAGAAAAAAAAATTTTTTTTGAACACTTCTTAATAATATATATGATTTTCTCTCATATCATACATATGGACTTAAAATGTTCTAACTTTGAAGTTACATAGCGCCAGAAATTACACCCTACTACCCTTTTATAACTATCAAAGACTCCTTCCCTCCTTCCTGCTTTACGTAATATATAGACAACCCCAATGTGTTATTTTTACAGTCATATGTCTCAAGTGCGTTGGTACAAATACTTTTAATAAATGTCAAGTTATCTAAAAATAAAGATATCTAAAAATCTAAATAAAAAATTCCCTTCAAAGCATTAATTAAAATATACAATTAATCAACCAATTTGAAAATAAATAAATAAATAAATAAATAAATAAATAAATAAATAAATAAATGTGTCGTTAAATCCGCTGAATTTATTTGTTTCTATTTGCTTTACATTTCCTATAAATCAAAATATAAAAAAATAAATAAATAAATTTATTTATTTTTACATAAATAATTTTATTTATGCTTTATATTGTAATATCATTACCAGGGGGACCTTCACGAGTTCTTAATTTCCCATTCGCCTCGTTCGGACGTTTCGGCATGCAGCGACGACGGCGTCTCTCAAGTTGTACTTGAACAACAAGATATGTTGGTTATCGCTACTCAAATTGCCGCTGGTATTATTATTATTATTATTATTATTATTATTATTATTATTATTATTATTATTATTATTATTATTATTATTATTATTATTTTTATTATTATTATTATTATTTTTATTTATTCTTATTTTTTTTTATTTGTCTGCTTTTGTTTTCATTATCATTATCAAATCAACATTATTATTATTAAATTATTATTATTATTATTATTATTATTATTATTATTATTATTATTATTATTATTATTATTATTATTATTGAAATTTAAAATTTACTTTAATTCTTTTGAATAATTATTCCGACATTTGTTAGATGTCTTGTCAAGGCTTTGAAAACCGAATCATATTTTAAGACAGTAGAGTCAAGCATAGACATAAGAATAATATATAATGAATTTAATAAAGCATATATGCAATAATAAAATTATAATAATAGTTTTGATAAATCAGAAATAATATAATATAATCAATCAATAATAATCTAATCGTATAATTTATGAATATAATTCTAATGGCATCAGTCCCCTTCGTCTGTATTATTGGGCTGTCTACTACCAGATTATTTAATGATATATTTGTTTTTTATTTACATCGATCATTATTATCCACTACTGATCATATTATTTATTACCTTTACTTCTGCGTGACTTTTGTCTATTCACTCGTTATTACAACTGATACCTTTTCAATTTACTTTGTATCGTGCAAGTCATTTAGGAAGTACAACTCTCTTCCTTTTAGGTATGGAGTCTAGCTGGTCATCATTTTAGTGTACATTCTGAGATTTAGCTTCGCGAAGACTGTCGCGTCGGCTCGATAATTTAACTGCAAAAATTACTGACTTCGCGTTCTCTCGTTAGAGATATGTATGAATATCTCTTCGATTATTTAAGGTAATGATAATGGTATTTATTTATATGTTTAATAATTTAAGTTCAGCCAATTAGAATAATTGCTGTCTACATGAAGGCTCAATTTTTTTTTCCTCCATCCATCACTCCATCATACTCCATCAGATCCATCCTCCATCCATCCATCCACCATCGCATCCATCCATGGCCATTATCTATCCATCCATCATTTTGTTCTACTATCTCAACCAATTCCATTTATTAACCAAGTCCGATCTCCATCCTAAATAAATGTCGCTCTCATATAAGAAACATGTGGATCCATTAACTGCTATAAATTTTAAATTAAAATCCTCTAGATGAAAGAAACCATTCTGCCAGTTCCATCCATTTTCCATTCCATTTCACCTTTTTTATCCATACCATGCATGTTCCTAATTTCGTCGGTTTTGGGAACTTTTTTCTAGGCGACTATTACATATTATAAAATTTATAGCACATAAATTAAAATTAGGAAAATTAAAAAATTATTACAATTGGAGGTGACGTTATTAAATGTTAGGGTTCAAAGTAATCATAGAATAAAATCTAGAGCTTAAAAATATAAATGTGAAAATATTGTGTCTTTGATTGGTTGAACATCATTAGCAAAATTCTTAATAATGGATAAAATTATTTTCAGTAAACTCGAGATAGTTTCTATGACGTTTTGGGAGTTTTGGTGAGGGTTTATAGTACTATATTGGGAAAATTATTTCAGTTATGGTCTGCAAGTAAGTTAAGAAATTTAAACAATTTTTTATAGAAATATAAGAACCCAATTTTTAAAACATAAGTACTTTTTATATATATATTTCGTAGTGGATGACTTTGATATAACTCATTTAATACAATACTAACTGTTATTAATTTATATATAATCATGTCTCATGTGATATTAATTCATTAAAAGACATGGTCCATTGTTAATTATATAAAGATTAGAGTCTTTTTAAGTCGTGGTCCTTTCCTAATCTTGTGAACTGTTATTTTCTTTCTAATCTTTTGCAGGTTGTTATTTTGGCTCAGATCAACCAGTTTGAAAAATGCTGCTCAAAAGTAGAGTGAAATGAATAATTAAATAAGATACTAAACCACGTGATTCATACGAATATACCTGTTAATTATAGAGATATCAAATAAATTAGACACACTGTTACTTACCATTCCCAGTAGATGCTAGAGCAACGGAATATTGACCTAATGAATCCTATACAGCTATTGACGTCAACAACCGATTTAATGTTCTTATGGTTTGAGCTGCTCGGGCAGCGAAGAGCCCCCCATTTCGCCTCCTCGCATTACATATCAAAGCACCACCTTAGGTTTTCTTTAAATAGTCGAACGAGTCTAAGACATTTTTGTATAAAATAACGTTTTATAAAACTTACTTCTGTCGAGCCTATAGACTCTAAAAGACTAACTAGTTTCATTAATCAGAGAAAAATATGAACACCAGTCGGATTAACAGAGAAGGAATAGAATGTGGCTTTGGGGAAAATTTTAAAGAGTGGTTATTGAATTGAAAAATTAAAAAAATGTTTAAATCTCCAGTCAAATCCTACTTCCTTATTCGTCCTTCCACATAGTTTCCTACTTTCATTGTTCAGTTATTCAAACTCAGATGTATCCGCTAATTGTAGCTCAGTTCTTTAGGAACTGGATGTAATGTCTCTTCATTCCGTCAACTCAAATCTAAGAATTTGTGGTAATGTATTGTTTTTAGGGAAATTCCGCAGAGAAGGGTATAGAGGGTTGTTGTCAGTGTGTGAGTGTGACCGTGTGGCTTTATATTAAGAAATCTTGGCAGGGACTTAGAAGTTGGTGTACGGCGACATTGTCCAAGCTTGGTAAAATGTCTAGCGGACTTCGTGGTGGGTGAGCCGAGTGTTTAACATATGTTAGAAATTAGCACTTTGTGTGTGTGTGTTTCAGGATTATTATATTATAGTGATTAGTCACGGCTTATGATTATTATATATAGAAGTATCGTTACTGAGTAATCAAAACTTTAATTGACTATTTGATTATCCCTAAAATCGAATTCTAAGTATATATATATAGCAACTTAGGCCTAATCTTTTAATAATTCGACATGAGGTTGTCAAATACTAATCTTCTCAAATCCTCCAGTACTATTCTCTCACCACATCTGCATAAGGTCCATTACCGTATATAATATTAGTAGTGAGTGTGGGCAGTCATATCCTCCTACTACTCATTATCATAATAATGCTCCTCACCTATTTATATGAACGACTATAAGCATAATTACTAAGACTCAATAAATATCATCAATATATCATCAATAAATACTGTACTAGTTTTTTCAAGGTACTCCTATCTATCAGATTTTACACAAGGGAGACTTTAACCTATACTAAATAGTATCATCATAATATAGTATAATATATTAGTACTGATATCCACGCTCACATGTAGATATATACGACACATCCTGTTTAATAATGGTTTTATGATAGATTTTACTAACAATAATAAAACACTAATTTTATATTTATTTTTATTCAATCTAGTAGATCTAATCATGAAATATATGAGTAAGCATAATGCGAATTGAGGATGGATATATCGATGCCGAGTATATTAATTAATAATACACGATATAATTACATATTGGAACAATTTAATAAATTAAGTAATAATCAAAATGATACTGACATTTAATTAGTTCTTGTTTTTGTCGATTAGAAATTTAACTTTAAGCATGTTGTTAGCAAATCTTTTAAGACGACTTATAAAAAGCTTGCATGATGCAATTGGCAGGATTATAATAAGAAAGATAATGAATCTCTTTGTCGTTAAAACGTATCTCTAAATAAAGAATGAGTAAATTGTGTTGTCATGCTAAGAAAAGTTAATCTTCAGTCGCATAATTAGATGATCGTTTAACATGTTTCATTATATATATAATGTCTCATTTGGTGGAAATATTTATTTAAGATTATTATTTTTTTAAATAAAAAGATGAATTAGATATTATTTGATAATATATATACTATATAGTATTATTATAAAAGTAATATAATATTACATAATATAAGTTATATATATTATTAATTAGTATTAAGTATATTATATATATATAATATATTATTAAAGATATGTATTATTATTTCGTTATATTTTTATTAATCTATTATTTCTATAATTATCTCTGATAAGAATATGATAATAGTATAATTGTTAAATATTTTTAGAACTGGTACTTAACGGTTTACCTGATATTAGATAGTGAATGATAGTTTTAAATTTATATATAGTATATTATATCATATATACTATGGTATATAAATATGATATATCATTATAGTTACCATTATCGATAAATATCGTAGTATAGTATCTATTTATATATATTATTTTCATCATCTATCGCCTATCCCCATATTGTTCAACAGTGTATTTTACAAATCTATTATAGTATTATATTACTATGATATATTAAGTAATTATATAGTTGAGTATAGTGATAGTATATATATATAGATATGAGATGGCAGTTTAGGGAGAGGTAAGGAGGATAGGTGGAGAGACGTGACAGGGAACGGATGGGGGGAGGTGGAGGGGGATGGAGAGATTTTATAAGAGGTCAGTATGGTGAAGAGGCTAGACGGGTAATGTGGAGGTAAAAGGGTGGTGCAAGCAAGAAGAAGAGGGACGTGATGGTGGTAGATGAGGAGAGGTGGAAAGGAGTTGTAAAAAGGCAAAAAGGAGGCTTATGGTGAAATGGTTGGGAAGTAGGAGAGACGGAAAGCTGGAGGAAATTAAGAAGGGTTAGAGTGGATGCAAAGAGGGCGGCTGGAGAGGTGACGTGAAAGAAGCAGCAGAAATAATTAAAGATGGTCGGTCGTGCAATAAAGCTAGAAATAAGTATTGTACTTAATGGAGTGTAAAGAATGATTAGTCTTTGTTGTGAATCGGGAAGTAAGAGTTCTGGACCATAGATAAGTGATATATAGAAAAATAGAAGAAGAAGAGAAGTAAGTTTCTTATTATAATATATATTTATTTACTAGGGCTGGTTGACTCACTGGGTGCTGTGCGGATTTAAAATATAGAGGTGCCAGTTTATATTATGTAGCAATTGATAAATAGTCTTTTGAGGATGAAGCTTCTGTAGATTTCTTATTATTATTAACAAGCATAGAATTAATTGAAATTGAAACCTTAATTCGTGTTAGTCATAGAGAAAATTATATGAGAAATTGACAATGATAGAGGATGAGGAGGGATTTACATCCCCTAATAAGCTATTAATTAATTGTTTTAGCTTGATTTTTTTTTCAATCACTCCATAAGTAAATGATAAACTTTTATTTTGTGTTGGATCAGTTTTTAAACTTTTTGTAATTACTCTAGATAACCTTTTGTTCCAGTTAAATCAATTTTTAAAAAATCATAAAATTATCATAAACCTTTCTCATGTAATGACACCATGTTTTTGACAGACTTTCTTTGTACATAATTTTTTTATGGGGCAATGTATTGTGTTGTTTCTAAGTTAATTTGTTAGATTTACATCATAATTTGTATATTTATTTAGTTACTATATGTAATTTTACCATATATTTGGCATTTCAATTTTTAGTACATTATTGTGCATAATAGCGGGATATCATTTCATTGTAAATGCTATATTTTTTATACTTTGTTCTTAAGGAATTAATCATTATTTATTATATTTTTTACATGTAAATAGGAACTAATTTGTTTTTGCAGAAATTCATAACATTTTAATTTTGTTAGTTGAAATCTTTAACCTTTTAATTTTGTTTCTCTATAAACTTATAACATTTTAAATGATATATATAATTACACATATATATAATTAAATCTATTTATATAGATATAAAATATTTTAATATAATTATGATATATAATTTTACATCTAATTTGCAATATTAGAACATTTTTTTTTTAAATTTAATGAGTAAGATCTAAATGGATATTCCTCGCAGAATTTGATGCTTTTATTTCTTCTGACGCAATTTTGAATATTGCCGTTATGCCGCAACTTCCATCAGTACAAACCAAAGATTAGATTGGGATTTTAAATTTTATTGTCATCATGGTGACGTACAATTATATTATATATATATTATATATATATATAAATATATATATATATATATATATATTATATATATATAATATTATACTATATATATATTATTATTATTATTATTAAATTATTATTAAAAAATATTAATTTTATATTATAATTAATATATATAATATAGAGAGTAGAGAGAGAGATGAGAGAGAGAGGGAGAATGTTGAAATTGAAAATTTTATGAAAGTCACCTGAAATTTTGTCCAACCCCAATTGGTGACAGATAATATACAGTGCAATAATTAAGCTATAATTATATTTATTAACTTTAATTAACCCTAATTATTCTACCAATTATAATACATCTTACCTTGTATTCGATAATATATTATATATATATATTTTATATATATATATAATATATTCTTTTTACAACTATAGAGAGGTTTATAGTCATATATATATAAGGTCAGATTTATTACTATTATTCTACGTAGTATATAGCAATACAGCTCATGAAAGGTAGAGAGCAGTAAGCGTGATTAAAAGAGACACGTTTAAGGGTTCGTAGTTAAATTTTTGTTGTTTTATATACTGTCTCTCGAACGCATTCGCTAATAATATTTCGAATAAAGAAGTAACTGGACTAGTTAAACGAGCTTGACATTGTGAATTAACATTACCTGTGAGTTTAAAATTTTTCAGATCCCTTCGCAAACTCACGATAACCGTTACATTTAGTTTAAGTGATTTATACTAAATATATCTCTTGTTATAGAGATTTTAATTGTAATTAGATTCGATTTCGATAACAGGTTAAATCTTTTTTTATATTTATTTATCCAATAATTATCCCAAACGCTGCCTACTCAGATGGGCTAAAAGATGTGCTTTTTTGCTCTACACGGTAACGTATACAATTCCATCGTTAAAGTGAGTATTTAAAGTAGTTTAGTGTTCCATCCTTGCTGTAACTCATTTCTTATGTAGTTCGTTGAAGAAAAAAAGATAGTGACTGTTGCCCGTTTCTAGATGGGTGCTCTATTGTAACTTCATTCGTACGTTCACTATTGACTATGTCTATCTTTTTGTGATCTCGTAAGTAAGAAAGATAAGAAGGTAGGGATTCCTATATACTTTATTATTTTAGACACAAAAAAAATTATAGCATATCTTCTGGTATATTAGAAACTGTAAGTTGGTATCAGGCTTCTTATTATTGTGTGTTAACTAGAACAGAAGTGTCTTTAAATTTATTAATTAAGAATATTTAAAGTGCGGTATTGGAAGTTAATTCCTCATTGGAGACAGGCGTACGCGAAAGTGTCCTGCACTAGGCAGTGTCAAAGCGCTATGTATTAGATAAGTATTTAGATAGTGCTGTGGATATTATTATTTCCCCATTATTAATCTGTATTATTATTATTGATTATTATGATTATTATGTATTATGTCATTATATTATTAATTATTATTAAATTATTATTACTTATTATTATTTTATCATTTATTATTTTATTGTAGTTATTAATTATATATATTATGGTAATTAATATATATTATTTCTATTATATATAAAAATGGCTGTGGGATGACTGATATGCATTGCAGTAAGGCTGTAACAAGCGTTTATAGGAGATTTTTTTGAAGTGAACCGGTACGTTTAACGATTTTAACGTTAACTTCCGTTACAATCTTTACCTATAAACGCTTTAATGATTAATGCGAGTTTAATTTTTTTGTTAACGATTAAGGATTAACGGCGTAACTTTCTCATTAACGGTGCCCCACCTTTGTATATATATAGTATATATATATATATATATATATATATATATATATAGAGGAAATATACTTCTAATATAATCTATATACTGAAAGGCATTTTTATTTCTTATTTATATATATATTTATATTTTTTTCTGTAAGTGAATATTATTATTGAGAGGTAGGAACTTATATATATATACTATTACTATATACTATATATATATCTATATATATACTATATATGAGTAGTACGAAGTATCACAATATTTGTTCTCATGATTATACATATAAATATATTGATATTATACCATGTCCCATAGTTATATTGTTAATGTATTAGAATACTACAATAAGTGTTTGCACTTTTGACACGTGCTGAGAATCTCATATGAGAATACTAATTTTTCACATTTAGGAATAGAACGAAATTTCCTCGGATTTTTGGAATTAGGAATGTATTAAGAATTAATTATTAATTTCTTTTAAGAATAACAAGACTTTTATGGCATTATTTACTCGTCGTCATTCGGCGGGAAAAATAGTTTATACGGTAAAGGAACCTTGTAATAAGAAAGCCTCGCACTCAAATAAAGTTTAAAGGAAGAAAAGTTTTAATTTAAACATCCAAACAAAATGCGTATTAGAAAAATAAAATAAATAAAAAGAAAAAATTATTTTTATGAAAAGTAATTTAAATAATCAAATTAATATTTAAATTAATCATTTTATCTTTGAGATGTCTTGTGATTTTATATTTGTTTTTGATATTAATATATATATAATATATATATTTTATTATTATATAATATATATAATAGTATATACTAGATGTCAGTATTATATTACTAAGTATAAGTTATATATATACAATATGACGATATAGAATTTACATAGTATAAAAAGGTGTATGAGAATTATATTATATATATTAGTGAGTATATATACGATAGCGGTAGTACTTTTCCCTTATATGGATATAAAACGGCAGTGATAATAGGAGGGTGTTTACAGTATATAGTATATATATTATATATATCTAGTATATATATATATATATCGGAGTTTACCTCACCGGAGAAATGGCAATTGGCACTACTGATACTGATCTTGTTCTACTCGTTACGGAAATTTTACGGCAAACCAAAGTCGTCGGAAATATTTGACGTTGTTTTTTACCTTTATCGAGAGTAAAAAAAGAATTTCACACATATCGATAGTACTAATATTCACTAATTAGTTTTTGAGTTTATTTTCCATGGTTATATATCATGTTGGTATTTTTTTTATTTTTTTATTTTTTTTTTGTTAGGAAAATCTATTTGCCTATTTCCTTACTTGATTGATTGTTTTTTTTATGTGTTTTTTAGATTCTTAGACAGGAAACAATATTTTTATAATTTGTAAAACAATTTTTTTTTTTTAAGTTCGATATAGTATTATTTTTCCAAGTGGTTGATTTGATTCTACAGTAAAGTCAGATGGTAAATCAGGATGGGTAAGTACTGTCATAATATTAAAAACCTGGATAAGGTTTTAATAACCTGAATTTTACTTTGATTAGCTATAGGATCAGTTCATAAAATAGAGCCTAGTGCCGCTGAGCATGGCAGATGGACGCATATGTCAGAGACTCTTGGGTCTACCATTCAAATTTGAAGTAACAAACCCAATGAGAGTAAATATTCTCTCAGTGTCTTTTGTGTTGTGTAATAAGGGGGCCTATAATTTTTTGTAGATAATATTCAAAATTTAAGAACGTACTTGGGAACTATTATCATAATTATATGACACTAATAATATTTGATAGTTTTATGAGATGAGTAGATTTCTGGGTCCACTCGCCATCTTTGCTCACATTCATTTTGTAATTATTTATCTTACTGCCCCAGCTCCTAGTTTCAAAATATTTGAAAATATGGCATAAGTAGTCCTATGACGTAATGAACTAGCAACACTAAGAGTGTTACGGGGCCTTGCACAGTAAGTTCAACAATAACAATAGTTTGTTGAAAATCGAAAAAAAATAATATTAAAAACTTCATAATATAGACTATAGGATGTCCAGTTTGATAGATTTGGGTATGTTTTATTTCAAAGATGACTGTGAAATTACTTTCGATTAATCTATCACAATAAAAGAAAATCGAAAAATAACAAAAAAGAAAAAATTATATTTCATTTAAAGATTAAATGTTTGATTGATTTTTATCAATTGCTGATCTTTTTTCGTGGCCATCCCTGGTTATATAATATATATATACTGGATATATAATATAATAGTAAATATATGGTATATGTAGATATATATATATTTATATATAAGCATAAAAAGGATATATATAATATAATAGTTATATATAGATATCTAACTGTTATATATACACATATTTATATAGTATATATATATATTATATATATATTATAATATATTATATTGTTAGATATAATATATATATATATATTTATAAAGTTCACTATATATATATATTATATTATTTGCGTATTATAGTATATATATATATTTATATATATATATATATATATGTATATATATTAATAGTATATATAGTATAAATAGTATAAATTTTATTCTGTAATATATAATATCTCATACTCATTTCATATATATCCGTGTGTTCATATTTCTTATTAATATAATATATTATATATATATATATATATATATAATATATTATATAATATTAATATGTGCATATGTATATTATATATATAATATATATATATATATATATAATCTATAAGTATATTATAGTGATAATATATATAATAAAGTATATATCAATAATACTACAATTCTATTAGGCAAATATAACACAATACTGTAATGTATATATATTATATATATATATATACTATATAATAATATATATATAATATCTATAACAAATTATGTCTATTAATCTATTAATATATATACTATAATATAATATAGTAATATATATACTATAATATATATATGAGCACATATACATATATTATAACGTGTACATTATATTATATATTATTAATATCATATATAACTATATAATAGTTATAGTTATTATATAATATATATATTATAATATATAATATATATATATATATATATATATCAATTATAGTACTATATATCATTATATATGACTATAATTATTAGTCTACTAAACCAAACTTATTTTCTACAATATTGTATAATATATTATATATAATATTAATATATATATATATATATATATACTATAATATACAATATTACTATATAATATATTACTATATCATTATTATATATTTAGTACATTATAATATAAATATATTTTCAAGCAATACCTATATAATATATATATATACTGCATATATATTATATATTTTATATATATATAATGTATATATACTATTTTATATCTATGTCATAGTATTATATATATATATATATATAATATATCTATATTATTCATATTTATATATATATATTTATATATATGTATATATATATATTTTATATATTGTATAATTTTTTTTCTATATACTATATAATATATATATAATTATATTATACATAATTATTATGGATAAATTATATACATATACATAGTATTTTTATATATAGGCATATAAATTAATATATTATATCACTTATATATAATACTACATCATATAATACAATACTCCCTATATATATATATTATTAATATTTTATATATATATATATATATATAATAATACTGATATTATATATATATATATCAATTATATATATATATAATATATATATTATCAAGAGGGCCATCAAGAAACCGGGAAATTTTTTATGAGATATTTTTGAGTTAATCGATATTAAAATCATTAATCAAAGAGTGGAAGAAGTGACGTGAGCATTTATGCCACGGGAGGAAGTTCACCCAACTATATAACTACTTGAAACTGACAATTTAGGGTTATTCTACCACCTAATGTAGGAGCATGCAAAAATATTTAAAAAATGTTAAAAGTATTTATTACAACTTCTTGGTAAAACTGCTTGGCAATCATGATGAGAACTTTAGACCCATTGTACAAACTACTTTTTAACCACCTAAAGTAGTAGTAATTTAATACTACTTGAATATGTGAAGTAGTTTTGATTTATTCGGTTTCTCTGTCTTAGTATTTCGCCTTCTTAGTCGTCTTATGGTATGCTATTTTTTTAAATATATTTTATTAGTAAAATCTTCCCTTTTCATCCATTATATATATATATATACTCATCTATAACTTATATATATATATATATATATATATATCATATTTAGATTATAATATATATTAAATTATAATATATTAATATATTATTAATATATTATATAATTATATATATATATATATATATATATATATATTTCCTTGTGCATAAGTGATAACTTAAATGATTTAGCTAGAATATCAATTGAAAAAGAACTATTGGTTTCTCTCAGTAAAAAATATTAGCACTTTTCGTTAGTTAATAAAATAAATCTTTTAAAAATATTTAACCATTCAAAGGAAATCTGTCTGTTGAAATTATAAACTGAATAATTAAAATGAAATTTTTTTATATATATATTCTAATGACATTATTAATTAGAAAAAGCCATATTTATAATAAATAAAATAAAGTGAAAATTTCTTTTATAATTGGTGCTATAAGATTTTTATAATAATCTAACTTATAATAAGAATATATATCAATAAGTTCTCCCAAACTTCTTTATTCAAGCTTATTATGCAGAATATTATATAATTATTCTTTGGAGATTACAATGTTTCAATAGAATATGTATTTTTTATTGTCTATTGAAAATATACTTCATTTTTCCCAAATGATCTAATCGTTAAAGACTCGGAACTTATCTCTCTGTAACTTTAACTCACTTCTAAAGGTATATTTAAAAGATTTTAAGGATTTCTTTAATGATAAGTAATATATATAGTTAGAGTGTAGCGTACTGATAAATAAGGCCGAACAGGTTATTGTATTAGTATATCAAATGAATATCTTTATTATATATATTATATCTAAAGATTATTATAGTTAGTTGAGTACATTTCTAATTATTATGGTAAAGACTTGTATGAAATGGTGGATAATTTATTATTTTTTCATTTTTTTATATTTAATTTTATTATTAACCATATACCAATATTTTATGTTTTGCACTTTTAATTATATTTATTATTTTTTATTTTTTAAGCATACTTATTTTGTTTAATATATTGTTTAACTGAAGAATTTCCGATGAAATCTACAAGATAAGGAAATTCTAATACTTCAGAGCTTAACTATAATGGACCTACAGATACACTGTTAAAAGGAGAGAGAGAGAGAGAGAGAGAGAGAGAGAAGAGAGAGAGAGCGAGAGAGACGAGAAGTATATATAAGAGTAAGAGAGAGAGAGATGAGAGAGAGGACAGCCTACTTTATATGCACGTCACTTCTAATAAAAGGAAAACAAACATCTCGTAATAAGAAATAAAAATAAATTAATAAAATTTAGTAAAAGGTTTGAAGGTAGGTATGATGAGTAAAAAAAGTCGGGGTATTTTTTTTTTTTTTTATTGTATTTTGGTTGAAATAATCAGACAATAAGGAAATGATGGTGGGAAGGGACCAGTCACATATATATTGACTACTTGTGACTTCGTTAATCATGCTTGGTGGCAAATTAAGTTTATTTATAAGCAAAAGAAATAATTTTTAAGTGAACGGATCTGTATAAATTCGCATCAAAGAATAATTTCCTAAATTTACGAGCTTATATCTACTATACACAACACGCGCTGCGCGCCTAACAGTCACCACGCAACGTATTACACACACATACGACACACTACACACACACACACATCACAACACACACACAAACACACCACTCACCAGACGTCAAGACGCTGTCAGTCGAGACGCCATCCATTATCCTGATAATCTTCTAATATTTTCCTATAATTATATATAATATATTTATAATATATTTTTTAAATATTATATATATATATATATAATAATTATAAATTAATAATAATAATTAATTAATAAATTAATATATCTAATTAAATAATATTAAATAAATTAATAATTATCATAATTATAATATAATTATAAATATTATAAATATATATA
>JABUQX010018783.1:32500-36875 GCA_015478945.1 Trachelipus rathkii
CTTCTGAATGTTCTACATTTTCCTTCCTTTCCAATTTCCCCCGGAAGAGCAACATAGCAATTTCCTTTCTCCGCTAACATAGTTAATTCTCAATGTTGCAAATACAGGCCGAGGTCAAACAAGGAAGCTGTACAACCAACCCAAATACGTTTGTTGAGCGCGTTTACTTAATCTCTCTCCTCTAGTTCTTTTTTCTTTGTGTATGGGAGAGGGTGGGGATGTGGGTGGTGGAGTGGGTATGGGGTGTAGGGTTGAGGAGGTAGAGGTAGAAGAGTGTTTTGAACTTCGAATTTTAGTCTCGATTTTAAAAAAATAATTCTAACTAAGTAAAAAAATTAAAAAAAATAAAAAATAAAAAGTCATGATAATATTTATTTTGGTATAATCTAAGAGAAGTAGGTAATATCACATGTCTCTTCATGGTATATATATCTATATATATATATATATATATATATATATATATATATATTAAAATATTATTATTTATAAATATTTATATATATATATAATTATAATATGATTATATATATATATTATATATATATAGTATATATTATATATATATATATATTTTAAATATATATATATTTAAATATATATTATATAATTATATATATATATATATATAAATATATTATATAATCTATAATATATATATATATATAGTATATATATATAGTAGTGAGTATATATATAATATATATATAATATTTAAATTAATATATATTTATATATATTATATAATATATATATATATATATATTATATTATATATATATATATATATATAATATATATATATATATATATATTATTATTAAATAATATTTTTTTTACAGTTGGATTAGCTATATAACCACTCCACGAGTAGAATAGACCTTTTATCAATGGAAGGAGGTGTGTGACGCCTCAAAATTCAAACAACTAAATAAGCAAATTACGACGATGAGCACAGAACGCTGGCTTGAAGTGGGTAGGAGATTAAATTACAGCAGGAAACACAGAAAGAATGGAAGAGAATTCCACAGACAGATGTGGCAGTGAATGAAGGAAGCACTCACGAGCGTAACTAGCCTGGGAGTTACCTATACATGCAACTACAAAAATACATCAATTGTGCAAGTACACAGTAACGCCACCCCTAGTTTTCTATACGGGTAGGCGCCGTAAAAGGTGGAGGTAAACGAGTGATAAGCTCGCTCCATCGAGCACCTACCGGCTGCGGTATACTTAATAGAAAGAGATAAAGCACCAACATCTAGCCGACGCAAAGTATAATGAAGGATGCAAGATGATACTGGAAAAGTACAAGGCTAGTTTAATAAGCTTTGGCCTTTGAACTCGACCTATCCAATAGCCGGGTGAAAACAGAGCCTCACCCAGATATGAGAGCAGTTACTATACCATACAAGGGCGGATGAGGCCCTTGTAAATAGCTGGAGCAACTGGGAAGAGGAAAAAAGTCTCGCAGTCTAACGAAACTCCCCAGTTTCTTTTGAGGCAGCCCTAGCAACCATCACCGTTGTGTTTGAGGTTTCCAAGACATTTTTTTGTATTATGTTAGAAGAGCTACCAAGGATGTTAATATCTGTCTCAATAACGTGAAGAGCACGAGAAGAACCGTGCGGAAAGGAGATAGGAAAGTTAGAAGGTGTCTTAAGAGAGGGAGATTTGTAGAAGTGGAGTTTTTAAAGGAACTTGAATTTTTCAGACGACCCCACCCACCCGGAAATTCTATCCAGATCAAGCGAGAATAGACATCGGAAAGATTAAGACGAGAGGCAATTTCTAGAAGTTAAAAGAGGAGGCAGAATTGAAATGAGTTGATAAGAATGAAGGGTCGAGTACCCATCAGCATATGAGTGATATAGAGTTAGCTGTGCAGTATATAGTGAGAAGATCATTAATGAAAAGTCAGAATAAAAGTGAAAGATAAGACAGAACCCTGGAGGAAACACCACTATTGACAGAAAAGTGAGAAGAAGAAGTCGCCCCATCAACAACAGCGAGCGATTTGATTGAGCGATTTGAAAGAAAAACTAGACATAAGTAAGCAAAAGAGAAGGAGGAAACCCCAAGGAGGGGAGCTTGGAGTAAGGGCAGCAGTGATGCGTGCCATCCCCGGTCAAAAGCTTTGGATGATCTAAGCGTCACCACGCAAGTCTGCCCCCCTGTAAGTTCCTAAGAGCGGAAACCATAAATCAGTTAATAGATAGGAAAGTATATCGGCCAGTAGAACCTCGAGAGCCGAAAGCCGTACTGGCGATCGGAAAGAAGTGAATGAGATTTCATATGATCTAATCTAAGAAATGAGAGTTGAAAAGAGTTTCAAAGATTTAGTAATGAATACAAGTAAAGAGCTTTAATAGGTGCAGATGTTGGAAGGATCTAAGAAGGCGGCTTTTCCTTTTTTCGGATAGGTTTGTGACGTGTGCGTGCCTTCCAACACTGAGGGAAAGTGTTAGTATTGTACATAGATGAATATTATTTGAACGAGGGGCGGGATTAGCACGGAAGCACACTCCATGTTCGTAAAAAACTCCCGGGGGGAATGCCAATCCCGGGCCACCCGCCTTCACTAACGTCGTAGCTTATCAGAGAGCCCATGCCACCCGCACTTGCTATAATATGGTACTCCACTAGAGGTTTCAATTTGCATACGGCACCTGGTAGGTCGAAGGAGGAGGACTGAAGTGATGCCAGATTCAGAACTATTCCTGTGCCAGGGTTGAGTTTGAGGAAAAAAGGAGGCCGAAGAGATTCGCCTTTTCAGTTGGAGAATTAGCAACAGAACCATCAGATCGAATCAAGAGGAGGGAAAGCAGATTTACAGAAGTTGTTGGAGAATGTTTTTGGCAAGAGGCCAGAAAGAATTTTCAGGAGAACAAGGAGGTTAGCGCACTTTCGGTTTGATGAAAGCCCGCTTGTGCTCGTAGACGAGTAATCCCTGCACAACGATTTTCTAGCTGGCTGAATGAATATAATTTAAGTAAGAGTGTATAGGAGTAAACGGATTTTTTTCCCATCTTCCGATTATCGCTGTTGTCCTCTTCTAGCTTCTGAATGGCCAGAGAACAAGACACTGATGATACCATTGTGATTTATGAGTGATGAGATAAGTATTTATGTATTTCGAAGAATGTGAATGACCTGCTCTATCTCGCTTAACGTATTATACACGCCTCCCCACCTTATCGGCAGAGCAGTCGAAAGCGTCACCAGAGACAAGAGTCTTCCCAATTATTAGTTTGTCGTAAGAAGCAACGCAGCCCACAAATCGGCCCGATCAAAGTGACTTAGAAACACACGCGTAGGGCAAGGATGGAGCTTGTTTTGGATGAGAAAGTATTTAAAATTAAGTAAAGATATAAAGGATTGTGGGATCAGATTTTACTCTATAAATAGGGACAGCGGAAGGTGGTGTTATTTATAGGGAGAAGGCGAGATGGGGTGAACAGTAGCTTCAAGCTCTCACTATATTATAATATAATATTATATATATATATAATATATATTAGGGATAAATATATGTTAATAATATATATATTATATAGACTAAAAGTAATATATTATATATATATATATATTATATATATATAATATTATATATATATATTATACTCACTTATATATATATATATAGGGTATATATATATATAATATAAGTTATATATATATATTCATATTATATATATTTAATAAATTGACTTCCGATATCAATGCACTTTATAGTTCTGGTCTCTTTCTAATCTATTATTTCCCGTTCTATAATACTTAATATTCACCCATTTTTATTTCATTATCTATAATAATTAATGTCCTCATTAGAATAATTATCATAAAATTTATCTTTTTCTTTTTATAGAATAGTTTACTAAACACTTATGTTAATCTATAATATACTACCAAATGAATGTTTATATTATTTATTCTATTCTAATCTATCTAATCTATTATCTTTAATTACTCTCTAATCTTATCTATCTATCTATCTATCTATCTATCTAAGTCTAGTCATCTATCTATAACTATCATATCTTATTTCTCATGGCTATATGACTATCTAATCTATGGCCTTATTTTAAACAGATGTTAGTATAAAAAGCCCAATAGGTACTAATTTTCATTTTATTTATTACACAATTACGTGTCCTATGACGTTCTAATATGAAAGGTACATTCATTTGTCTCAAAACATTTCAGACTTCAGCTATATACATTATAATATAAATTTTATTAAGGATAAAACCTTGGGTGGGCCTTATTTGGTTCAAGTACTTGCGTATCTTTTTTCCCAACCAACCAACCAACCAACCAACAACTCTTCTCTCGCTTCTGTCTCTTTTCAGTTCAGGTTTAGTATTTCATAATC
>JABUQX010018784.1:2500-45000 GCA_015478945.1 Trachelipus rathkii
AGTGGTGAGTGTACTGGGAATCGACTGGCTGGTAGACCAAAGAAAAAGTGGATTGAGTCAGCAAAGGAATGCCAGAAGAGGAATGTGAGTTTGGTAGAGGCGAGAAGAAAGGTGCATAATAGGAGTGAATGGCGGAGTTTTGTGAGAAGTAAGGTGATAGTAGTGGGTGAGGTGAGTCTGCGGTATGAAGTCATACTGGATGGTGAGCAATTGGAGAAGTATCTGAATTTAAATATTTAGGATATATATTTTGGATGAGAATCATACAGATGATGCAGTGTAGTAGGAAAGTTGGGAATGATAGGAAGGTGACTGGTGCAATTACATCCTTGGTGGATACAAAGGGACAAGTCTTGAGTGCACCAGGGTGTTGCATGAGGGTATGTTTTTAACTTTGTTAATGTATAGTAGTGAAACTTTGGGATGGAATAAGAGGTATCTAGATCTAAGGTATAATGTGTTCAGATGGATAATTTTTGAGGCATGTTAGGTATGAGAAGAATTAATAAAATGAGGTATGAACGTTTTAGAGAATTGTTTGGTGTGAAGAATGTATAAATAAGAGAATAAACAAGAGTGTACTGGAATGGTTTGTTCATAGTACGAATGATAGTTGGGTGCTTATGCAGATGTATAGTAGCGAAAGTGCAAGGAATCAACTGGGTGGGAGACCAAAGAAAATTGGGATTGCGCTAGTAAAGGAAAGTGTTTGTCAGAGGTGAAAAGAAAAGTGTATCATAGGAGTGAATTGTGGGGTTTTGTGGGGGAGGGGGATATGGTTGCAGGCCTAACACAGGGATGTACCTTACATTGACAAGACACCACAGTGAGGGTCCCTCGCAATTTTGTGAAGCCTTAGGATGGATATTTTAGACTGCGACAAGATCTCACTTAAGGGTATAGAGGGGTTGGAAAGGGAGAGGTGGCAGCTTTCCTTTTGACTTATGTCATGCTCTTCTACTTAACTGTCCTTTTTTTTATGTGCATGTTACACACCCCTAACCCACATCTAGTGGGAAGACAAGGGAGGATAAAAAAATATATATATATATATATATATATATATATATTATATATATGATAAAAAAATCGTTTACATATAAATGATATCTAATATATATATATATATATATATATATATTATAATTAATATATATATATTTTCACACACTGGTTGTGAAGTTGTGAGTTTGCCAATTTTAAGTCCTAAGTCAAAATCACTGTCAGAGTTAAAAAAAATTTCAATCTTAAGTCAAAATTGTGTAGTTTGAGCTCCATACATTAAATAAGAGTGTCAGATATACTGATACCACAGAAAATCATGAATGTTTCAAAAGATTTCAACATTTAACTTTAACATTACCAAACATTGACAAAATACACAGTGCGTAACTAAAACTGTGTTGAGAAGCTTCGGGGTAGATTTTGGTTATGACAGTCTTGAATTTAAGGGTATGAGGGGGGGGGGGAAGAGCTTTTTTCTTTGACTCAGGTCATGATCATCTGCTTAGCTATTATGATACCAGAGCATGTTTGCACACTCCACCCCAAGTTCTAAGGAACCAAGGGAAAGCTGATGATTACCTGTCCAAAAATTTACAGGTCGCAAACTTTTTACCCTCATATGCCAATGAACCCTACATTAAGTCCAATTTGGATTAGATCGTGCTTTTTTTTTTTTCAAACCCCTAAAACCTCTTCTACAAGCCATAAAAAAAAAAAAAAAAAAAAAATTGAAATTTTGCTAAAAATATTTTTTTTGAAAAATGTTTTCAAGTTATATGACATTGGTTTATCTTTATAACTTTGTATGACTACAATAATAGTACTGGAAGAGATTTAAATAACTTTGACAATAAGCTTGGAAGACCCTGATACTTTTAATTTTTATAAATTATGGTAAAGAAATATATCCACAATTAATGGTAAAATGAAATTCTAAAAAACTTTTACTATTTAGTCTTTATTACATATGGTACCAGAAAGTATAATTTTTTTTTCAAAAAAAATGATGAAATATAGTATATATATATATAATAATATATATGATAGTATATATATATATTATATATACTATATATATATATATATTATAATATATATATATATATATATATATAATATATTATTAGATATATAATATTATAGAATAAGGGATTAAAACTCACCTTTGGAGATTTGGAAATGAAATCGGGACTCCATTGTCAGCGAAGAAATTGTTGAACTAAAAGATAAAGCTCTTTTATGTTTGCTGATGTTAAAACTGGTTTTGCAGACTTTACTGTTGGAAGTTATTAACTTATAAGCAGATGCAATATTTTCATGAAGGCAAAAAAGATTGATCCTTTTCCCGATGAAGTTAGATAAAAAAAGTAAAAAAAAAATATTATACTGAAAATGAATCTAAATACCAAACTTTTACCAGAGTATGTGCAATAACTACTTGGGGATTTTAATCCACATACCACTTCTATTTTGACTTGAATTCATTCAAATCATTCTCTAGAAAAGATAAGGTCAACAAGATATATATAATAGGTAATGAGTATATAGGTAATATATATATATATTATATATATATATATATATAATATATATAATATATATATATATATGGAAAGTTCTATATTTGAATCAATTCAATTTTATGAAAAAATTTTCTAAGTTAAAAAAAAATTCAGTTCAGAAAAGTTAAAGTTAAGTTTTTTAAGAAAATTCTTTTGTGGCAAGCTTCTGGAAATATGCCAGAAGCTTGCCACTAAAGAATTTTCTTAAAAAACTTAACTTAACTTTTCTGAACTTAGAAAATTTTTATGAACTTAGAAATTTTTTTCAGAAAATATGAACTGATTCAAATATAGAAAACAATACTAATATATATATATATAGTATATATATATATATATATATATAGTATATATATATATATATATATATATATATTCGTCAATGTTATACATATAAACATAATATATATATATATTATATAATAAACTAGTAAAATAATTTTTTATATTAATGTGTAAATTTAGGCCTATGCACAAATTATAAAAATTTTATTTTATTTTTTTAATATTGTTTGCACGCATTTGAACACAATTTGTAATTCAAACGACATGGCAACTCTCTTAGATAGCAATATTATAAAATTTATTATCTTTTCTAAAATATCGATATCTGAAAGGATTACCCTAAACCTGACTATTACCAACATAGAGTTCCATGCCAGTCAATTAGAGTATAAGAAAAGCCTATGGGATTATTCATAACTTTGAGAGACTAACTTTTTTTTTTTTTTTAAGGACCAGTCATTTTTATTTTATTTTTTATACTTCATTACATTTTTTTAAAGTCTATACTGTGATTTTTATAAAAATCTGCAATGGAATGGTTCTGCTCCACTATTACTATTTTTGTAACCTCCATTATTTTATTTTATTTTTTTTGGTGTAAAATATAACTTTTCAAATAAAAAAAAAAATGAAACTTTTTCAAATAGACTATTCAGTTAGCCAAATGCTTTTATCAAAGGTTTTTTTCATTACCACAGGTTTAGCCCCCTTATGTAAGGAAAATATTAATTTGCCAGATGTGTATAGGCCTAATTTTAGAACGATATTCAAGACATTCGCCACAATGAATATTTTATAAAGAACACTTTTAAAGGGCAGATTAAATATAGGTCAAATAAAATAAATAAAATAAGTATAAATAATAAAATAAATATATATGCTAGAGGCAGTGAAGCGTAGAGAAATGAGAATTATTTTTGAATTTGAAAACAAAAGTTACAAAAATAGGCTAAATGAACTGGGGGTGTTTTCCAAAGAAAGATTTCTCAGAGGAGATATGATTCAAGTTTTGAAAATGTCATCAGTTGACAATGTGTATATGAGCAAGTTCTTTTCATTAGGTCACAATAGGCTTATCAGGAGTTATAATAAAAAGATATAGAAGGCATATCATCTAGATGTGCAAAAGTATTTTTTCAGCATTGGAATGGTTAATTTTTGGTACAGTTTCCTATATTATTAATAGTAGGTAATTCTCTTTCAATATACAATAAAAAGTTTTACAATTATATGGATAATCAAGGTATAGTACGATTGACTCGGTTTTTATATGGATAATCAAGGTATAGTACGATTGACTCGGTTTTTAAAGGCCACATATTTGGGTATGTATGATAGTTCTTCTGGTAATGGTAATTAGATACTGTATGGTGCATATGGCATTAGTGTTTGCTGAAGAAGGGTTTAAATTTGGGACAATCCATTCAAAACAAATGAACTTTTTTTTTGACTGGGGCAATCTTGTTAGGCCCATGTGGCTTCTACCTGTCTCTATTTTCTTATGTTTGTTATATTGTAAGAAGGAGGTTGTTGAGTATGACTCACTTGCAACATTTAAGAAAGGATTGGATAAGTAAATAGATGGTTTGAGCATCTTATAGTATATTTTGACTAAGTCAAATTGACTGGATTTTATTTAGGTATCAAATTAATCCTGCATCTTGTGTCCTGGCTTGTTGATCAGAGTACAAGAGGATCAGTGCGCTCAGTTCAGGGATTTTCTATATTTCCTACTAATGAGGTGGTCGACAAACTCGACATTCCCGAGCATATAAAATTTCATAGACTTTAAATTAACTTATAGTTAATAAATTAACTTATCTGACCTACGTTAAGATGTTCCGAATATTTCGTGATTTACTAGTATCGGCGGACACGATAAAATTAAAAGCCTCTGTCTTCAAAATAAGGAAATTTTTGCATCTTCAAAAAAAAAAAAAAAAAAAAAAAAAAAAAAACGTAGTATAAGTATAATTTACTTATATTTATACCTATGAACAAAACTCCTTTAAAGCAAAATGTAAACTCTAGAAGCAATAGTTTTATCTGGCAACGGTCTTACTGGATACGATTGTCAAAGGTTATTGACACAAGTTAGCGATACAAGAGCTTGGCCATTGAGAGGAAAGAACCAATCATTATCTAACAACAATAAGAGCCAACCAATCAGAGGTTTCGGGGTAGATTAGTGTTTTGACGTCACCATATATCGTATTATTAGTGCGCCTACGAAATTGGCTATATGCTGTAACGTCATAGTTAGACTAGAGGGGTTAATGGAGGAATATGGCAACATTGCCGCTTGCAATTGCAGCAAGATTTTCTCCTAGCAAGAAGTTAAGGCGTAACAATTTCTCGTATCTGATAGTTTAACTGTATATACTTAATCTGCGCTACCCACTATTTCAAAACTAGTGAGCAAATTAATGATGTAACACATTAAATCGAATGTTAAGTTTTTCGATGCAATAAAGATTAATCTAAGAACTAATTTAAATAATTTTATACCTTTTTGCAAGTGTGTAAGTAGTGATTTATCAATGAATGAAGTTCCCAAAACACTTAAAAAAAAACTATATATTTATCATCTTTTAATTGATTATTTTATTATTTTCGGTTGTAACATATTAGAATTAAAATTTCTGATTAATGAAAAATTAATATAAAATGTAGAGAATTGACATGATTTGATATTTTGAAAAAAAAACACGGTGAGATTGACATGTCAATTTATAGATTAACATAATAGACATATTCAGAAGATTTCAATAACTTTTAAACAATTTTTGTGTCCAAATGTGTAATTTTTAAGATTTTATTTTATGATTAAACTAAAGGAAAGACTGCTGGTACTACAATAATCTTTATACATTTCAATCGTTTTAAAGATGTGTAATCGTAACAGACGTTCAATTTATTAATTACACACTCAATCCAGCCACACTCAGAACATTAACATAATTTAACTTTGAGCGTAGTATTGTAATCTAAGCTTTCTTTTTGCATTTTACCACTCATAGCCACACTCAGACCACAATTAAATAATATTTAATATTCTTTGAATGCGTAAGCATGTGCGTTTTTTAAGTTTCCTTTCACATTACACCCATAGTCACACTTTATCATTCTAAATAATTTTATTTTTATGTTTAAGCATGTGTAATCTTAAGCTTCTTTTCTCGTTACACCCATAGTGACACTCAGAACATTTAAATAATTTTATATTTTGATGCGCAAGCATGTGTAAACTTTTTAAGTTTTCCTTTTATAATGAATAATACGTCGCACTCAGAAACATTAAATAATTTTATATTTTCATGTGTAAGCTGTGTCTTTTTAAGCTTCCCTTATGCTTACACTCAAAACAACACTCAGAACATTTAAATAATCTTAATATTGCTGTGAACTTAGCAGTGAGATCTAAAGTGTAATTTACAGATTACTTCATAATTAACAATGGGCAACATTTAAAATTTCTTTATGCAAAATTCAATGACAACTTTTCAACTCTTCATTACTTTTAAAATTAAATTACAAATTTTGAAAAAGAGGTTTTCACAATTCTTTTTATTAATTCTTTTTTTTTTTCACAAATTTTTGACGTTGAAGGTAATCTTTTGAAAGTCCTTTTCACTTGGAAACCTTTTCTTCTCGCTTGACCAGCATCACCTAAGAAGCCGGCTCTGTTCGAACCAAAATAAAAACAAAATCATCATGAATGCTAAAAGAACATTCGAATAATTTGACACAAACCTTATTCAAACATTTCCCAACAATTCAATAGAGTGTAAGAAGTAAGAACAAAGAATAAAAATTGATCTCAACAATTATTCACTTAAATTATATTTAAGATTCAAAACAAAATTTATAGGAAAAAAAAAAAAAAAAAAAAAAAAAATTATATATAATATATATAATATATATATATATTATATATAATATACATTTCTTAAATTCTGCCACAGTTAAGCCATTTTTTATAAGTGTCTGTCACGGTTAAGACCATTTCTTTATGCCTGTTTTAACTTTTCCTTACAGGGTTTGTTCATTTATTATACCCTGTGAATACCCAATTTGGATGGCATTGGAATTCGCCTTTTGAAGATGCAGGAATGAAGAGATTCGATCTACAAGATTTGAAGAATTACTTTTCAGTTGCATAAATGGAATAGCAGAGGTTGAAATGACACCACGAATAAAAATAACTTTCTTATTTGTCATGGCTTCAATAAAATAATGATTATAACAGATATTTTCCTCACTTATCATACTAGGTTTTATAGACAGATATTTGCAACATAAATCATAGATGAATCATAAAAATATTTCTTCAATATATAAATATATAATATATATATATAATAATATATATATATAATATAATATATAATATATATATATATATATATTATATATTATATATATATATATATATATATATATTATATATGTGTGTGTGGAGACAGATTCCTTATCTTAATAATAATATAAATTAATCTAATATCGATATATCCTTAAATACGATAGTAAATTTGTTCTTTGTTAACATATGAGAGCGAGATCTTTTTGTAGCATTTCTTTTGAGAGGTTACAAATTAATCTAGTACCGATATATCAAATATCATTAATCATATATCGGTATATCGAATATTTTAGATCTAGAATCCTGAGAATAGTTCTCTTTGTGTAGTAGCACGATGAAATATAATAAAAGTTCATATAAAATATTTCTACAATATATTTCTTCTTATTCAGAGTTCATATAAAATATTTCACAAATATTAACACAGTACCATAGATTAAATATTTCATAAGAATCACAGATTACAAACAAAGTTTCTTCGTTTCACAGTTACAAGATATTTTTTTATAGGAATAAACAACTCACGTTTCTAAGTGAGGGAGGAGATATAGACAAGAAGATGAATCCTTAAACACTTCACTGTTCGGATAAGACACTGTTTTTACATTTGTAATAAATATCAGATTTGGATGCAAATTGGATAAATGGATTACCGGATTATCACTTGTGCTTAAGAGTATAAAAGAATTATGTTTCACAAACATAAGAAGGATTAGTACACTCACGACGGACTACTTTTCTCACTCGACTTACGCACGCAATGCTAACGTGACTCACTCACAGCTCTGTGCTCACTTGACTGATTACTCTATACAAAGTCATTTTCGTTCTCACTCCAACATGAGTATTGGAACGATTTATAATTTACGTAAAAGAGACTCTTATAAATGCAGCTGTTACACATTATATTACATTACTTAAGATTAAATGTGCTTTTGTTTTTCTTTATTTCTTTCAAGAATTTTACACAATAAATTCCTGGAAAGAATACTCCCCGCTTCCACTAAGAAAATTTTATACAATAAAATTATCGACTTACTAGCGTTTTACAAGAATAGTATTTTTTTTTTTTTTTAAAACAAAAGCTGCTTATCTTCTTACAAAAATATGCAAAAATAGATACAAAAGAATGATTAATACCTAGAAAGAAACCTTTCTCCTTTCTTCGAAGACGAACGACTTACTCATCAATAACGACTTCCGTACAGGTTTCAGGGATATTTTTGACAATGACAAAAAGAGAAAAAAAGAAAAAATAAAATAAAATACTCGAAATTTTATTTCATTCGCTATCCATTAAAACAACTTACCATAAAAATGCAAGCCATTAAATAGAATACCCTGGAAATCGTTACTCAGTAAATGACAACTCATGATGCGAACAAGATGGCTGGTTTTTAAAATCATTTAAAATAGGTGTGCTATGAGATGGATGGAACTTTTTATGTGAACGTAACATCTTTGGACTTTGTTCACGTGGACCTTTGAAATGTTGATAAGGCACGTAATTACTATCGGAGATATCAGATTCGGATTTCGATCTACTAAAACTTTGTCGATTAGAACTATTATTTGGTTCAGAGAAACCTGAAAAAGATGATTGAGAAGTACTACTGGATTTAAAACTTTGTTCATTTTCATTTTCTTGAACACTTTGATTAGGAGGATTTGGACTAGGTTGGATTCTTATAGGATCGTTGAAGGATGGTTGTGAATAATGTGAGCTATTATTCAACTTAATAGAAGGCTGATTTTTGATCATGTTTCTAGTGTATTGATGCGGATATATGAAATTTTCGAATTTATTTCTTTGAATACTTCTTTGTGATATCTCTTCTTTTTCACTTTCTTTAGGAATTTGAAAACGTACATTCTTAGATTTACCATTTTTAAATGCGGAATTTTGGGATTTATACGGAAGATTTTCATTCAGAACTGGCTCTGCAACAACTTTGAAATTGTCACTATAAACCGCTATTTCTCTACCCATTTGCAAACATTGCAAAATGAAACGGTTTCTGCCCAAGATACCTACCACTCTGTAGGGTCCTTTCCAACGTTTAAACAACTTAATCTGCACTTTAGGAGGTTTGACATCTAAAATATATACACGACTGCCTATTCTTATATCTCTGTCTATTTACAAATTTTTGTGTTTCTAATTCTAAATTTTCTTTCGCAATTTCGCAAATGAGATTCGTTCTAATATTTAAATCTTTTAATTCTTCGTGAGAGGGACTAAAATCTTTGTCTTGATTAACAAAGGGAGTAACATAGTTGTCTATGTCATAGGGAAGTCTTTTGTTATAACCATGCAAGACGTAATGCGGACTGTCACCAATAGTCTCATTGTAGGTACTATTGATACACAATTGAACATAGGGAATGTAAGAAGACCAATCATCTCCTTTTTCATTTACGAAATGATGAAGATAATTTTCTATTTGTAAATTGGAGCGCTCTATGGCTATTGTTTTAACTATATTTACAGATAATTTCAACTTTATTATTTTCCAGTATAACGTAAATGCTTTAAAATATGCTCTATTACCAGCATTGTCACTTAACAAAACGCTAGGCGTGGTATGCCGGAAGATTACTGTGTAACAAAGCATTAGCTATATGAACACCACTTCTTGAGGGAATTGGACAAATTTCTACGTACCTAGTTAAAGAATCTTTAAATATTAAAATATATTTTGCTCCGGTTCTTTTGCACGTAGGTAAGGGACCGATGATGTTCGTATGTACACGGCTGAAAGGAGAATACGCTAAGGGATAACTGAATATGGGAGCTCGTTTAGGTATGTTACCTTTTACTTTTAAACACGACAGACATTCTTTACAAAATTGGAAAACAAGTTTGGACATTTTTGGAAAAATATATCTTTCTTTTATCTTCTTTTCAGTCCTAATATGGCTCATGTGCCCTGAACCTAAGCTACAATGGCCTATGTTTAAAACAGTATAGACTAGAGAATCTGGAATTTCAATCAAATATTTCATATCCTTCGTAACAAAATACAAAATATTTTTGATATATGCATGAGGGAAACTGTAGGTTTTTCCAGTTTTCTTGATGAAGTTTATGATAGGGGATAATCTAGGACATTTTTCTTGTTCTTTTGTGATGATCTCTGAGGTCAGATCGAACAACTTTTTATTAGAGATTGAAGATTCCACATTTGAAATATACCCTTCTGGAAAAGAGGGAGGAGGATTTCTAGAAAGATAATCAGGACATATGTTTTTCATACCTTCGATATAGAGAATTTCTGGATCAAAAGTATTGACTTTTAGTGCCCATCTGGCCAATTTATGTGACAACTCTTTATTTTTAAAGATAGATACTAAAGGTTGATGATCTGTATAGATTTTAATTTTATATCCGAAGACAGTATTTCTGAACTTGGAAAGCGCCCATGTTATCGCTAAAGCCTCTCTATCGATAGAACTATAGTTCTTTTCTGCTTTGCTTAACATTCTGGACGCGAACGAAACTGGACGATCGTTTCCTTGAGAATCCTTTTGAGCCAAAACTGCTCCGAGACCTACACCACTTGTGTCAGTACAAATGATGAACTCTTTTGAAAAGTCTGGAAACTGGAGGATAGGTTCTATAATAAGCTTTTGTTTCAGTGTCTCAAAAGCTTTTTGCTGCTCATTACCCCAAACAAAAGTTACATTTTTGCGGAAAAGAGAAGTTATAGGTTGAGCAATGATACTGAACGAAGGAATAAGTGAATGATAGAAAGATGTAAAACCAATGAATGCTCTTGCCGACGTTACATCGGTTGGGACTGGAAAAGATTTAAGCGCTTGGAGCTTTGTTGGATCTGCTGATATTCCTTCAGCACTGATTAAGAAACCAAGATAGACAAGAGATCGTTTGAAGAAGTTTGCTTTCTCCAATTTTACTTTTAATTTCACTTTCTTCAAAGCTTCGAAAACCAGTTTTAGACTACTGTAATGGGACTTGATATCTTTTGAAAAGACAATATCATCAAGATATATTAGTGCATGGATACCTAAGAGATGAGATAACACGGCTTCCATGATTTGGCAAAACATATTTGGAGCGGTCCGTACCCCCATTGGTAAGACTTTCGGCTGAAAATGTTCTCAGTGGGAAGAGAAAGCAAGATAGGGACGACTTTCAGGCGCTACTCCGATATTGTAGTACCCGGTTAAAAGGTCGAGACTTGTGAACACTTTGGAATTTCCCAGCTTGGAGAGTGTACTTTGAATATTTGGGATAGGAAATTGGATAGGAATGATATACTTATTAAGCTTCCTGAAGTCCAAAACCACCCGCGGTTTTGAGCGGTCCTTTTTGGGAATAACTAATAAGGGAGAAGAATGGGGAGAATCAGAAGGTTCTATGTAATCCTTCATGATACAATCGTTGATCCAATCATTGATGTCTTGTTGGAATTTGTGAGGCATCTGATAATTGGGAGTATAGATATACTTAGGAGCGTCGGGAGTTATTTCCAACTTGAACTCACTTAAGGGACAGAGATCGACTTTATCATTTCCTAGAGCTATCACTTCCTTATTGGAGATTAAGAAATCCAGAATTTGATTCATCTGGGATGCATCTTGTAAAACCACAAGATCCGCTTCTTTCTTGGATTTGGACAGAAGAATTTCTTGATAAACTTTACGCAATTCTTCGTCGGAAAGACCTTCGGAGGATTCAACTTTATGTACATTTGAAGATATGCTTCGGAAAGAAAGAGAATTTGCCTTAGAAATTACAGCATTTTTGTCAAGAGTAATGGCAGATGGACTGAAATTGATACATTTTACGAGGATTGTGCCTTCGTTTACCGCACTTAAAACATTAGCAAAAACGAGATTAGATATGGAATTCTTTTCAGAAACTAGATAAACATTATTAGGAGGTGCAGCACCGGCCTGTGATTTCACGTTCACAGAGAGAATATAGCTTGAAAAAGCTTCAAACTTTATAGTTTCTGGCAAGGACAATTCGTAAGAATCATCGTCAAAAATGGAGATTTCATGAATGAAAGATTCACTTTCGAAATTTACACTGTGCATTTCGGAATAAAAATTGACATATTTAGCATTGGAATCATCGATTTCCAAAGAAGATTTATTGTTTGACATGGAATTGAAACTAGGTTTGAGATCGCTTATTAAAGGATCATAAACATGAAGAGGGATTTTAAACAAACCTTTTTCGTCTTCTATAGATAAACATTCGTTCCCTAGATCGAGAACGATCGGTAGATGAGAAAGTACATCTATACCTAACAACATTGAACCACTAAATGTACATTGGCTATTTACAACGATTAAAAAGATATTGAATAATTGATTATTTAATATCATTTGGAGCTTGACCCTCCCTAGATTAGGGATTATATTTCCCGAAATTGATTTCAAAACTATGTTTGTCTTTTTTAATTCAAGAGGATATAGCTTTTGTAACCTATCGAAAACTTCATACCTAAGAAGCGAAACAGAAGAACCGGAATTTAAATAGGACGTGATTTCGTATTTGAATTGGAACTCAACTGTCAATTTTACCTTTAGGAAGTAGCTTTTTCCTATGATTGGATTCTCTTCTACTTTACATATACTCGTGAGATTATGATTAATTTCGTAATTATTCACTACATGGGCCTCGATTGGGCTCATTACGATGTCCAGAGGCTTCGGACTTGTAACCCTACCTAAAAATTTGAGCTACGGAAAGATGCATTTGGTGATTGATTTGAACGAAAATTTGACGGATTGCAGAATTTGGAGGTGCACTTTCTTGGTGCGATGTGTGGAGTTTGCGGAATATAATTGTGAAAACTATCTTCTCCTGACCTATATTTGACATTTTTATTATAGAAATTAGAGTTTGAATTATAGTTTGGATTTAAGAGACATACCTGAGACTCGATATTTCCTTCGTAATATTGAAAGGAATGAGGGGAAGAATTTCTACTGTTTCTGTTTTTGGAATTTGACTGAGCGTTTCTACTCGGATTATATGGCATATTTTGCACTTTATTAAAAGATTTGTGACCTTTGGGATATGAATTTGTCAAATCTTGACAATGATTTACTTGTGAATGTTTTCTTTGACTGTTTTGGCCCCTCTGAAAACCATGGTTTGGTCCTTTTGAAACGAACGAATTTGGACGAGAATTGGATTGATTTTGATTGTGAGAATATCTCTCTTGATCGAACTGTGTTATGACTTTAGTTCGGCTCATACCTTGTTGAGAGAAAGAGTTCCACGTTGTATTCATACAATTTCTAGTAGAACCTCGGGAGTGTGGAGCATAACACAATGAACAATATAGGACTTGAAAATACAACTCGATGTCCCGTGCCCGTGGCGTTCGCAGTTTGTACAGTATAGACTGCTTCGCACATTTGGATATTTGTGAGTAGGAATTTGAGACTTTGGAGATTGATAAGATGAATATTGAGGCTTACTTTTCACTGTGTGAGCCTGGTGGGAATATTGATGCACTGTATTCTTTTCTGACTGCGTCAAATACACTGGAATAGAATGGGAAGACATGGGATTTTTATTGGAGGAAGAAGCGATTTTTCCGCTGTTTAAGACATAACTTTTCTTGAGATACGTTTGGATTTGTTTAGGAATGGAGTTGGAGATACTGAATTCTTCAGTGATTACCTTTTGGAATTGCGGCTTGGCGTTAGCATATAAAGAAGAGAATAAAAGGAGTCTGCGCTGCTCGGCAGTAAAATCTACGCAATGTAAGAGAGAAGACGAGTCGAGGAAGGTCTGAAGCGCTCTTTGCGTCTCTGTTAAATGTTCTGGAAGGGAATGGTTTACACTCCACTTTACATTTACGAAGTCTTGGAATGCTTCGAAGGAGCTTTTTGATGTAAGTGGATTGAGGCAGAGAGAGAGATCTGTTTTGAATTGTTCCCATGTGCTCGCTTTTAGCAATTCTGGCGTGGACTGAATGAGATAGGATACGTTTCCTTCCTTCATATTTATGAAACGTGTGTAAGCTCTTAACTTCTCTACATCTGAAGTTATACCTTCATCATCGAAGTAGAGTTCAACGGCCGCTATCCACATGCTAACTTCCAGGCCTCTCCAGCAATTATCTACATACCCCACCAATATCGGGATATTGGGACGCGTATGGGTCAACCTATCAATATTTAACGTAGGTCGAGACATGATTTCGGAAGGATTTATTATATTGGAAGGATGAGAAATTTGTGAAGCACTTTTCGGTATAACACACTTTCCAATAAAAATACCTTCAGAGGAAGCGATCGATTGGATTGTCATGAGAGACTATCCCAGTACTCTCTCTTATCAGAGAGCATTTATAATACTTTTTATTTTGAATGAGAGAAATTTATGCATAAATATAGAATATACCTAAAAAAAATTTTTTAAAAAATGCAATATTAAGATCAGATATTTTAAGAAAAAAATTTACTCCACTAATGGCATTTTCTGGACAAGCGTATTCTTGAATAACGAATTGAAAATAATTGATGATAAAAAAAATGGAGTCGTATTGCCCTCAATATAGAATGAATATTAAGAGCATATAAAAAAATAATTTAATAAATAAATTTTAAAGAGAATAATGATTAAATATCTAAATAGCACCAATTACACAAGGGCCAACTGCAATAATTTTTTATACTCCTCCTGTCTGAGGGAAGAATTTTCTTGAGTTTTTTCTGAAGTCGTTATTTTACGCAGTCGTTCCTCTTGAGATGAGAATGCGAGAGATTTTCTTTCAAAATATCTATATCTCATCCACCTACAAGCAATCTACGCAACCTTAATTACACAATTCAAATATGTTAGATACACAGAAAACAACCACCACATATTCACATTGACGCTGGACAATAATAGAATTGAAAAAAAAAATATATATATATATATATAACTAGTAATATATATACATATAACACATACACTACTATAACTATACATAGCCATAATAAACCAATATATAATATAAAATATATATATATATATAGCAACTAATAAAAATAAAATACCACATAACCACACAATAATATATACTGAAACCATAATAATATAAACCCTATATACTGTACTCATAAACCATACCATACTTGCTAATATACCATATAACAATATATACCTATCTACAATAAAATATAATAAATATTATATACTAACTACTATTTAGTATTATATATAATATATATATATAGTAATACAAATAAAACTAATAATATTATATAAACTAATTAAATAAATATTAGATAAATATTAAATACTAATAATACTAAAAACATATAAAATATAATACAAGTGTTTTACACATTATTTGTGTTATTCTAGTTATTGAGCAGATTGCCCACATTCTCTTAGGATTGCGCGTATAAACATTGACTCTATATATACAGCATTCATAAGCCACTCGTACTTCAAATACACACTACCACCACTTTGTCGTTAGGGCTTGTAGACTCGGGATAGGGAAATCAGACTTGGAAACCGACGGACTTCTGATAGTTCACTTCAACTATTCACAAATTACCACAATCATAAAAATAATCAGAGAGAACAATACACATGCAGCCGAGATTTCTATGTCAAAATATTCCATGATTGAATTGTATCAATCATACTTTTTACTTATTTGCATATGAATAAGAAAGGGTTTAAAAAGATATTTCAGAAATCATATTACGCACCTCTAGAGACACCTGTACTTAAAAAAAATTTTTCTACTCTGCTACAGGCTCATAATCACTTCCATCATCTATCTTCTTCTTTTGAAGCTGCAAAGTTTTATATATATATATATATAGATTATATACTATCATATAAATATATATAATATAAATATATTATATATATTATATATTATATATATATATATTAGTATTATATATATATATGTATATATATATATAGATATATATATAATATATAAATATACTAAATATATATAATACTAATCATATAATTTATATATATATATATATATATATAATATATATATATATATATACGGTATATATATATATATATTATTGATATATTATTATATATAATATATATATATATAATATATATAATATAATATATATATATATATATTATATATACTATATATATCGTATAATATATATATATATATATATATGATATATATATATATAATATATATATATAATATATAATATATATATTATATATATATATATATATATATATCATATATATACTATTATTAATATATATATAAATATATATATATATGATATATATATACTATTTATATTATATATATATATTATATATATATACTATATATATATTATATATATATATATATATATATATATATATATATATATATATATATATATATATATATTATTATCATAGACATGCATTAAAGACAAATAAATAATAATTTGAATAAATATTAAATATGAGACCAATATACGCAAATTTAAAATTTCTATTTTATGACAAATTATTGCAAGTATTTGAAGTGAAAAAAACACTATGATTTGCGTAATAAACCAAAAGGTGTCCATTACCATTTCAATCATCAATAGAAAAGGAATATTAGCCAATATTGCTCTATGGAATCTCGTTGGAATATCTTGACCAATATATATGACAATAAAAATATTACATATAGAACTATATTTATTATATAATATAATATATTCTTCTGAGATCAATATTTCTTTTAATATATTAGAAAATATTAAAACAATTTAGAAATTTAGATAATTGATATATCTCTACAAGTTCGTGTGAGGCTAGACAGAAATTTCTATGACGTCATTTATGGAGCTCGTGCCGCTTCCAATCAGAAACAAGCACTATTTTTCGTATATATATTAGCCTCTACTACAGTATATTTGAACCCAGATTGAAAATGCATAAAGCAAAATGGAATAATATATTAACAGAAAAATAAATAGATTTTTGTTTTACCTCAAAACTTTTGGACACGATACATTTACTTTTATCCGAAAACAACATAAGATACCTTCTTGTAGAAAACTCGATTACCACAGCGGTAGATTTCTTCTAAAAACAACCACTCTTCCAAGGATGATTTTAATGCCGTAAACGGTGAATTTGATGTAGTAATGGATGCTTGAAATTTTCAATGTAGAGAAGCTGATGATGATTTCTTTTTACAATGAACCTAGTAGATAAGTTATACAGATCAATACGGTCGCCGAAGAAATAATAGAAGAATAAAATCAGTTTTTCTGTTACTGATAACCACTTGACGGTTAAGACATTTCTTAAATTCTGCCACAGTTAAGCCATTTATTTATAAGTCGTCTGTCACGGTTAAGTCCATTTCTTTACGCCTGTTTTTAACTTTTCCTTACAAGGGTTTTGTTCATCAAGATTCTGTGTAAACCTATTCTGGACGGCATTTGACTTCGCCTTAAAAAGATGCAGGAATGAAGAGATTCGATCTACAAGATTTGAAGAATTACTTTTCAGTTGCATAAATGGAATAGCAGAGGTTGAAATGACACCACGAATAAAAATAACTTTCTTATTTGTCATGGCTTCAATAAAATAATGATTATAACAGATATTTTCCTCACTTATCATACTAGGTTTTATAGACAGATATTTGCAACATAAATCATAGAGAATCATAAAATATTCCTTAATATATATATATATATATAGTTATATATAGTATATATATATAATATAGTATATTATATATATATATATATATATATATCTATAATATATATTATATAATATATATATATTATATATATTATGTGTGTGGAACAGATTTTATCTTAAAAAAATATATTTTTTATCAATGTTCATAATCTTCTTAAATGGAATACATTCAATAAATTACAGGAATGAAATATGAGAGCGAGATTTCAATTGAATACAAGTGAGCTTTTGCGAATGAATTGGTACGAGAAATAGTCGTCGGAGAGAGAGAGAGTGTAATTGCAATAAATGATACCTGGAGTTCCTGAGAATAGTTCTCTTTGTGTAGTAGCACGACGAAATATAATAAAAGTTCATATAAAATATTTCTACAATATATTTCTTCTTATTCAGAGTTCATATAAAATATTTCACAAATATTAACACAGTACCATAGATTAAATATTTCATAAGAATCACAGATTACAAACAAAGTTTCTTCGTTTCACAGTTACAATATATTTTTTTATAGGAATAAACAACTCACGTTTCTAAGTGAGGGAGGAGATATAGACAAGAAGATGAATCATTAAACACTTCACTGTTCGGATAAGACACTGTTTTTACATTTGTAATAAATATCAGATTTGGATGCAAATTGGATAAATGGATTACCGGATTATCACTTGTGCTTAAGAGTATAAAAGAATTATGTTTCACAAACATAAGAAGGATTATTACACTCACGACGGACTACTTTTCTCACTCGACTTACGCACGCAATGCTAACGTGACTCACTCACAGCTCTGTGCTCACTTGACTGATTACTCTATACAAAGTCATTTTCGTTCTCACTCCAACAATGTGTATTGGAACAAATTTATATTTTTACATAAAAGATATTCTTATAAATACTTTTACTATGTATTATATTACAGTACTTAAAAATAGATGTGCTTTTGTTTTTCTTTAAGTCTTTAAGAATTTTTATACAATTCCTGTAAAGAATACTCCCTTCTTCCACTGAGAAAATTTTATGCAATAAAATTTTCACTTACTCGCGTTTTACAAGAATAGTATTCTTAAAAACAAAAGCTACTTAACTTCATACAAAAATATACAACCTAGGGTTGGACGAGCACCGCACCGCACCACCCATCATTCCTACCGCACCGCACACCACTGCAAACCTTTACATCCTACATCACACCGCACCACACTGCCCCGCACCAACAACGCGCACCGCGCACTGCACCACGCACCGCACTGACATATATATAATATATAAATATATTATATATATATATATATATATAATATATATATATATATATTATATATATATATATAATATATATATATATATATAGAACGCCTCGTGGCGCAGAAGCTGAGTCGCGCCGCCTCTCATACGAGAGGACGCTGGTTTAAATCCTCCGCGTAGCAGTTGGAGTTTGATCTACCTGGGGCAGAATTTAAAAAACTCGACTGCGAACACGTCGGTGGCGCTGGTTTGGGATAAGCCGGCCTTAAAGTTCGATTTCCTATTTTCTGCCCCTTCCCTGAAAAGGGCCCAGCCCTCTAGTGATGGTAAAAAAACACACACAAACACAGCCATCCAAAACTTAACTTTAGTACTTCAAAAATCAGTAAATCCAAATATACCCCGGGGATACATAAAAACAAATACAACCCTACACTCTCATCCGAAATCTCAAGCTTGATTAACAACGAAACCTACTCTTTATGTCATATCCACATTCTTCTTACACTGAAGTAGGCTCTCCTTAATGACACATCATAAAACACTTACAGACAACTTCACTTCCAGAAAAAAAAATTAAAATGGCAACTACACGATTAGCCTCGGAGGGGCCTACAGGTGCGGCTTCCAAACACAGCCCCTCATCCACCCCTCCCCCTCAAGTGAGTGTTGAGCACTTATTTGCATATGTTTATATAAAAAATACCAGTAAAATCTTAAAGCTAGGGAGTTTGCGTTTTAGAATCGATTAATAATATTATTGGAATTTGTGCTCGATGCTTGGAGCACAAAATATTGCATGTTAGAGTCTGATGTTTGATAACGCAACACGCATATTTTCCTCACGATTCAACAATCTATTTCTTGTTTTGGCATTTTATTGTGACCATTGCAGACAAAGCTTGTTCAGAGAAAGTATGATGTTGAAAATGGCAAAAGGAAACTTGTGCTTTTCTACTAGTTAGGATACTCCTTTTGTATGCTAGCTAAGCCAGAAGCCAATGATAAGTCAGTCTTCTCAAGTTTATTTTAAGTAAAGAATCAGCGCAGAGATCATTAATTCGCGCTTTCAGTAGACTGGTGAAATCTAGTTCTTCATCAAATTCTGCCATGTGAAATGGGGGAAACAATCCATTCAACCTTGTTTTCTGTTGACATGGAAATTATGGGATCTAACTGCATCTTTGCAATTGATCAAAGGAATCAAGATAGGTCTTTTACTTTCCTCGCATATTACGTGCCGAAAAATTATAAAAGGGATGGAATTCGAAAAAATCACTTTTCTCAATTACAGAACTTCCAAGGAAGCTATCTTCTCATGAAAACTTTTTCGATTATTGGTTGAAGAATTATTGTTTCTTGCCGTCCCTGCAATGAAGTATTTTCCTATAGAAATTTACGTTGAAAATATTTGCGAGTTTTGACAGTTGTAATGGCGAATCATCAATTTCTAGCTATTTATTTAATGAATCATGTTTCTCTTTCTCAAAAAGACTTTTAGTTCCTCTTTGAGTGTGAGAACGCGGTTTAGTACTCTACCAAGAGATAACCATCATACTTCTGTATGTAATAATAATGAGATATATGGTGCATCCATTTCACAACATATTTTTTTCAAAGTCTACATTTCAAAGGTCGCGATTAATGTAATTTATCATCTTTACAACCTGATTTTCTAACTTCAGCGAACAAGCTCATACCACAATTTTTCCCTACTAGGGCTTCTCTGTGCAGAAAGCAGCTGAGTTATTATAAATGATTCATTTTCCTCTAAAGCTCGCGCAGTAAATCATTTATACTTTCCTGTCATTGATGGCCCATCAGTAATATTCCACAAACATCGTTCTATGAAAGACCATGGTTATTGAGATAGGAAGCGACGGAAGCGAAAATATCCGCCATGGATGAAGATGTCCAATCTTTGCAAAAACAAAAAGCCCCCATGATATATTTACTGTCAATAAATCTACAGAAATCCCAGAAGCTGATTTTTGGCAGTAATATCAGTTCATTCATTCTATTGTAAAATTATGATTAAAGGAGATAGATCTTGACTCGTTCAATTTATATTAATGACATTTCAAATATTCAACACTAATATTATTGTTTGAGAGAGGAACCTTTGAAATTTGATCTCCCGCTTCTGCTGCAAGTTGGTTTCAAGAATAATTTTGCACGCCCGGGATAATGATTCCTGCTCCAGTTGTATGAGGTTTCAATTTCTTGGCTAGTAGTTTGGAAACTTTAATGAAGCTTCGAGAACAGTGTTCACTTGTGTAAATCTCTTCAACATTTCTATTACCAATTTTCTCTTGATTTTCTAATAGTCTGAAAAAATTATGAGCCGCGGTTTCTTGGATACAACTGGGTTCTTCGTAGCAAGATGTTTCTTAAATTTGCTGGGACTATGGCTTCATGCTTTACGTTTTCACTAACACCACGTAGACACAGGGGACGTGGGTATCTGCATCGATGTTTCCCAGGAAAATCCGTAAGAACAAATTAACTCTTGTAGATACGTCTTTTCTTTAAAAGAATTCCCTTTTGATGTTGAAGACATGAATATATAATGTTTCAAATTAGTCTCACTTAAAGTAGGGTAAAAGTTCGCTCTCCTCGAGTTTACGTTTTTTTTACAAACTTACCATTTCAGAATTGATCACTTATGTAACAATTCACACCCTATTAACACTAATTAATTATTTACTATTATACTCTACTCTGCTGATTCTACCCAAAGCACATTCTCTTCTGTGTGCATATATATATAATATATAATGTAATGCCCAATATTGAGCATTCCTTTACTTTATTAATTTGTTTCTTTTTCTTTATTGTATTCTTTTTCTTAGTCCAGAAGTATTAAATTTGTCCAAATCTATGAGGGAAAAGACTTAAAAGCAAAGCTTCTAGTAAGTAAATGTTGAGAGTTTATTCGTGAACAAATGATATTCATACATTGAAAAACGCAAAATATTAGCAAAAGAAATTCAATAAGGTTTTTACAATTTAACTCTTTGCGGTTATTTATAGCCTTCTTTTGATTGGGAAATTAGTATGTTCTCAAGATTGTTGGATGAAGTGGCCTCCCTTTATTTCTGTAACCTTCAAGCTAACACGGGCTACTTTCCTTAAAATTCCTATATTTCCATTTCTTTAAATCTTCTTGGAAGAACATTGTTTTCTAGACAATAAAACTATTAGATATATACTAATTTAATCTATTAGAGGTAATTCTTATTATCTAGGTACGAGGCTAGGAGCCCAATTATTTTTTGTACCTTCCTTATGCGAGGGCAGGAGCCCAATTGTGTTATTCATTACTAGGCTAGAAGTCCATTTCTTTGTAATACTGCTTGGATTGGATTTCCAAACTGTTTATTTGTTTTGGCAAGTGTTCGTCCCTTGAGACGATGTAGGGGTTGCTGTTACAGTAACTCCTACTCTATTTGAATATGTGCATCACATTTAATATTGGTTTTATTTTAGATTTACATTTTTCTCATTAGAATGCTTTTGTGCCATAATCAGAACTTTTTTCTCCAATCTACTAATCTACTTTAGGGATATATAAACGTAGATAGTAGCCATTTTCAGCTATAATATTTTGTGAAGTGGACCACATAACAGCTATTCTCAATCACTCATACATACTCTATTGAAACTATAAATTCCTTGTGGACAAGGGATTTACACCTCCGTAAAAGTAAGATGTTACTTTTACTATGTTGATACTAATTGTCTTATTGTTTTATAGAGGTGTATGTTGCTCCATTTTGAGATACCTGTGTGGCATGGCTTATGGTTATTCCTTTTTGCAGTATTGCAGCAGTTCTCCGAGCTTACCCAAGATTTGACCAACAACCCTTGGAGGAAGAATTGATATTACTCCCCAAGGGTAAGTTGAAGCTAAGTTAAGCCATGCTTAAGTATATATCTTATTTTGTTTTCTGTAAGGAGCACAATTTTACATCATGCCTACTTTTATATTTCTCAGGTTCTAGTGCAGGGGCCATTGTACAGTCCTCCGTTCTAGTGCTGGGGCTTATCGCCTCCATTTTAGTGCAGGGGCACATTGTCCACTAGTGCCGAGAATTACTGTTCTATTGTTCTGGTGCCGGGAATTACTATTCTACTATTTTGTGAAATCTTTGTAAAGTCTACTACCCGAAATTCTACCGCCGAAAAGCAGAACCACATTCAATTCAGCACAAACTATAAAGATAAGAGTCTCTCATTGTTTGCATCCTGCCACACACATACATACACGTATGTTCTTGTTCCTTGTTTATATGCACTTACTCTGGGAACTTGACTTGAGTTTATTTAATTGACTTGTCTGATCTTCAATTCAACACGATCTTAGGTTTGGGTTTAGACCAACCCAGCAGCTAACAGATACTCAGAATCGTCACATTTAGATTACCCCCCCCCCCATTAATTGATATTTAATAAACGTTATTTTAAGACGTATTGTTTTCTTTCCCTTGATCATCAATTCATCAAATTTGTTATATTGTGCAAAAGGGAATCTTCATCACGTCCCCTTACGAAGATTGCATCAATTTGCCCATAAAGACGCAGTGGAATTGTTTCCATGGTAATGTACGGAGTTACCGTTAGAAATTAATATGCCTATCATTATAGCGGTGGTAGGTAGGTAAATATTAACTTAGTTAGTGTTTTCAGACTAACCTTTTAACACTAGTCGCCACAGTAACAGTAGTACTAACTGACTAATTTTCTCTCTGTCTCTGTTTCTCTATTAGAATTAATTCATTAATCTTTACTGACAGTTCCTTTTAGTCTCTGATCTTCGACGCTGTCTTAGTTTCTGATCTCACTTTCTGAATTTATTGGGTGGTTTGGGGACCTCTGTTAACAGTTAATATCCGGGTCTTCTTTCCAGATCAGGAGACAATCCTTCTGTTCTTTTGAAGTAGTGTCATTCATTCAAACGATTTCATCTAAAAATGAAGGTGAATAATAAGTGTTATATTAGTTTAATATTATATTAACAGACAAAAATTGAACTTTACTGAAGGTCCAAAGAGATAGTGGTTTTTTGAATAAAGAACAATATAAATAGACTTAATAAATAAAAGTTGTGAAGGAAGTAAAAGACCCATAAAAATAAACCTATGTATTTTTTTTGTTAAATAAACAATAATTTATTGTTGTTTATGAGTAAAACCTTAAGGGAACTCCCCAACGGGAAAAAAGAGTTATATTTAAAAAACAAAGTGTTGTTTAATTAAAATTTTTTTAGATTTAAGTTATATTACCATATTGTTGTTGCCATTTACCCATCCAATAAATTTATTGGAGCATTGATATAGCCGTATGTGTTTGTGGACTCGCTGACGGAATGGAATTTTTTTTAATCATATTTAATTAATAAAATTGTAGTATTGAAGTGACCACAAATATGTATACATTTGCATAATTGCATAATTGCATAATATCTTGCATAAAGTTGGCAAATACTGGGGGAAGGTGTTGATGATATATTATTGCATTTTTGGCAGACTGATATATATCCTATATATATATATATATATATATATATATATATATATATATATATATATATATTATATATATATATATATATATATACTATATATATATATATATATATATATATATATATATATATAAATTCATTATTTTGGTGCGTGGGAAAAACGACGGGTGCACTGCGTATTTCTATACATTTAGCTGACTAAATGTAAAAGAATCTATTTTTTTTATTTTTTTTATATGTAACATATGAAGTACTAAACATACATAAAATATAGAGAATAAAGTTTAGGGTATAGCTTTCTTTTTCTTGTGTTTTGTCCTTTTGGTATAATTTGTCTAAAAATAAAACAAAGTGGAAATAAAAATATTGACTTAATATAAAATTGGTATATTTCTATAAGGTACAGCCATCGTTCCAATATTTACAATTTTTACCTATTTCATAAATCCTGTTCACTTGACTAATTCCTTTTTATTATTTCATTGCATGTTACACTGAGTGTGTGAGAGGTTGAAGTGCTGTTGTGCTCCTTCTACCATTCTGTCATTATTTTTCCTGTCATCTGTCAATCATTCATATTCATTGAGGGAGTGGATTTCAGAGTTAAGGTGTCTGATGGTTATTGTGAACCTCTCTACTGATTTGAGGATGTGCCTCATGATAAGGTTGTCTTCTATAAAGTTTATTTTAAAAGTAGGTTATTTACTTTTATTTCTTTAATTTTTTTTATTTATTTATCTATATTTATTTTTTTTGGGTAATTCAATGTCATCCGAATTTGTCATCACCAACTAATATCATCTTGATCTCCAATTTATAAAAATTTACCTATAATTTATGGTAGGCAGAGTGTGTGGTGAACGACTACTATTCTTGGCTCTGAGACGCTCCTTTTTCTTTTCTCTGCTTTCTTCGGTATTCTTTTTAGAAGTTTAAGTTTACGTTTCTCTATTTATTTCCTATATTTGTTTTCTTATAGTTAAAGGGTTCATAGATTCTTTGAGTTAGTTGATGTACTGTTGCTGGGGTTGCTAGGTTAGTTGTTGAATTAATTCTGGATAAAAGGGTTTTGGATTTTTTTCTCACAGTTAAAGAATTACCTAATGAATAGGATAGAAATTTTTTTTTAGTTTCCCTTTCTCCTTTTCTTGATAATGAAAAATACATTAATTTCCGTGCCATAAGGGTATAGGCAATTGAATAGGTTAGATATTCCTTATTAGGAATTTTTTTTTTTGGGTATAGTAAACACACTTCCAGTATAGATATACAATTTTTTTGCTTTACTGTAGCTGTATTACAGAGCCACAAAAAACGTGCGAGCGAACGATCTCTTAATAACGAATAATAAATTGACTAATTAGTAATTATATAGTACAAGATCAAAAAGGCAAAGAAGATGGCAGAAGATAAGCCAACCTTTTCCATTGATGAGAAGGTGAGTGAAGAAGTCAAACAGATGCAGGATCGTGTAATGGCTACAGTCTCACGTGCAGAAACGTTAACCGGTTTGATTGAATCTTCAGAGTCGTCGGTTGTTACTGATGGGATGGATGTTGTTGTCACTTCACATGTGTACCCTGAGTTATCGGAAGTAATGGCGATAACCTCCTTTGCAATGTCGGGAGCTACATCTACTTCAGTGTCTCCAACTTACACTCGGGTGGTGAATATGACGGTGCCACTTTCGAACATTCCTGTGACTGGGCCTTATGCGACACAAGTGGGTACGCCAATATTACCATTTCATTTAAATCCATCCATGATTGGTGGATCTCAACCTGCTGTTCTTCCACCACTAGGGTATTCACCTCAGCAGGTCACGCAACAGGGATTGGGAGAACCCAGAGACCAACAGATGAATTCTCAAATTACTACTCCGGTTGTATGTGATGCTTCCTTATTGAGGGAATTATTGACTCAGAACCAAGAAATGCTAAAATTATTAACACAAGCAATGAAAAAACTAAATGATTCTCCTAGAAAAAGTAAGATGATACCGATAGGAAAATATAGTTTGGAGAATGGAGAACCCTTTCCACAGTTTATAAATCGATTTGAGGAGTATGCACTATCCACTTATCCACAGTCCTCGTCCGACGATTGGAAATCCTACTTAGGTTTACATTTGGAGGGAGACATTAAACAAGTTTATGATATTTTGATGCGAACGAATGTGAGTTACAATAACCTGAAATACGAATTGATCGATTGGTTTGGCGAATATTTGAAGAAACAGACTAGGAGTGATCTGAGTACTTTTAATGCAGCTCGGATTTTACCAACGGAAACTATTCCCCTATACGCTTTAAGATTACAGGGATTAGCTGAGAGTGCTTTCCCGGGGTCAGACGTAAGGACTATGAAGGTTATTCGGGAGAAACTTATAAATAGTCTACCAGTTGAAATTCAGGACACCATAAATTCCCTAGTTTTAGTATGTGAAATATCAATGAATGGTGAGGTGTTATCATGGGATGGATTGGTTAAATTAATAGATCAGAATTTTCCTAGAAATAGTTCTATAAAAAAAAATTCTACGAAAGCTACTTTAAATGATGGTCAAATTCCAATATCTCAACCGGAAATCATTGATCTGACTCCTATAAAGCCATGTAAGACTCAATGCCATTGTTCTCCTAATTTTGTTAATGCTTGTGAAAAATCACCAAAATCTGCATATGCAATGGCACTTATGCCTTCCGAGGAATATCACGCTTCACAACAGGTACAAAGACAAATTCCTCAGACTTATTCCCAAGCAGTGGCTATTCCACCTAATCCACCTCAACAAACTAGAAGCTCTTATAATAATAGAAATAATTATAATGGAAGAAACCAGAGAGAGAGAAGTAGAACACCTGATAGACAAGAGGGGCAGAGATCACGTCAATGGACCAGATCGGTACCCCAACCTCCATGTAATTATTGCAAAAAAGCAGGTCATAGTATCAGAGATTGTAGATTACGACTTAAATGTAGATTTTGTGGGAAAAGAGGTCATGTTCATGATAATTGTTATGTGCAGAAGAATAAATGTATACATTGCGAGGAATTTGGACACATAGTACTGAATTGTCCCAAAAGACAATCTATGCAAACAGAAAATGATGAGGGTTGTCCAATATGTGGAGGCCCACATTTGGGAATGATGTGCAAAACCCCAAATAAAAATATAAATCAAACTAATGAAACTTCGGAAAACGAATAGTCTCTGTGGTTCAAGACCCACCCACAGAGGTAATTCCTCAATTGCTACTAACTGATGAATCTCCTAAACCACAAAGGTTTCCACGACGACAAGTAGCAACTAACGGGTCACAGTTGGTTGAAGAAACTGAACAAGAAAGTAAACTAGTTTTTAAAGATATGGTAAGTAAAACAGGTATAGATAGTATAGACAGAAATTATGATAGTTCATTCCATTTCCATGATAGTTTAGATAATAGTATAGATAGAAATTATGATAGTTCTTTCCATTTCCATGATAGTGTAGATAATAGTAAGATAGAAATTTTCCAAATTTCTAACAAGGATTCAGATCCTATAGACATTTTTCATAATAAGGATCATTATCCTCCTCCTACGAAGAATTTAATAATACAAGTGCATCATTTAAAAGCACCTCCAGAAGAAACTCTATTAGTTGGAGTGTTTATTGAAGGGTCACAGCAGAATTGTCCATTAACAGCTTTAGTAGATACAGGCGCTTCCTTGAATTTAATTTCTAATAAAACTTATGAATTGCTAAATCAACAAAAATATCAATTAATGTCTACCCCATACACAGGAGTGAGTGGTATTGGTACAGTAATATTTCCTGTTTTGGGTGAAGTAACCCTGGAATTACAACTTTCAAGTACGTTTAAAACATTGCCGAGAGTTTTTGTAGTAGTCGATGATCAAGTAACAACTTATGATATAATAATAGGATATGATTTATTAAAAGCAGAAAACTTATTGCCTGATCTCTCAGCTAAAGAATTGGTGATTCGCCATGAAAACACTCTAACAGTAGTGACAAAAGATTGGATTGTTAAAAGAACATAAAGAATGTTCTACTAAATAGTGCGGTTGAATATAGTAATTCCCTGAATACGTTGTTCCATAATAGCTTCTGTTGAGTGGATTATTATGAATTCATGTTAGATAGGGGATATGTTGTTTGTTATGGTTTACCTTCCTTATTTGTGCTCCCGATGTATAGGTGTTATGGCTTGTAGATGGGTTATGCAGTATTGTGTATTCGGCGAGTTACTTCTTATGCGGTCGTATTGTCAATTTACATGTTCCTGTGTGGATTTGTTATAATATAACGGAAATGCATATAAAATCATAAGAAAGGTTACTCTCCAGGTTGTATTTTCAATATTACAGAAAGAAGATTATATAATCCTATTTTCTTCTTTAAATCAGTTGGTTATGAACTAACTCATAAAAGCCACAAGATACATTTTGTTGAGATGGAATGCTGAGATTTTAAGAAGCCGCTTTCGATTTTGGGGTATAGACAACAACATTGATGGAGAACAATATATAGTAACAAGTTAATGCATTCTCTATTTGCATATGTCCTGATCAGCGTATAAGTTTAGGTGGACGCTGTGAGTGTGTGTCTGCCCGACGTCATTTTGAATACTTAATTTCCGGGCTGTTCGAACTTATGTAGATTGATCTCATGGTGTGGTGTCCAGTTAAGAGGCGCCTACAAGGCCCAATTCTCGTAGAAGTTGAGAGAAGTTGTGCATCAGTTGGAAGCGTGGTATTATCGTATCTGATCCTTCTCTCTCCTACTCAGCACCTGTTGTCCCATACGAAGAGCCTGATGGTACTGTATGGTCGCGACTGTTTGCATTTAGAGTAGTTGACTATAGATAGAATTAATGATCAAGAGTAACAAAAGGGCGATTCTTCGTAAATTTTAATTCTGGTTTTCCAAATTTAATTTGACACCGGCTATTTTAACATGCAAGCGTTATGAACCTGATTTTTTCTACCAAATACGATTCTTTAATTTAAGGATATTCATCAGATTGAGATGGAGGACACAGTATTGAAAAACGGCATCTCTACATCATTAGCTCACTGGGTAATTTTAAGATGCCTTTCGGTCTCAGAGACGGATGTCCAGCATGCATTTCAACGTGCAATGAGATTGGCCTTATGTCACTTATCCTGGCGAGAAGTTATGATTTATTTGGACGATGTATTGATTATGAGTGACACATTCGAAAAACATCTCTCTATACTGAAAGAAGTTCTTATAGCCTTTCATGTAAATGGGTTTAAATTAAAACCTTCCAAAACCTATTTATTAAGAAGAGAAGTAAAGTTCTTGGGTCATGTTGTGTCAGCGGAGGGTATGAAGCCTCTAGAGAGAAACTTGAAAGGAGTACTAAACTTTCCAATACCCAAAACAGTTAAGCAGGTTAGGCAATTCATGGGTCTTGTTAATTTTTATAGACGCCATATTTCCCACTGTTCAGAAATAGCAAAACCTTTGTTCGACCAACCTTTGTTCGACCTTTTAAAAAATAAGCAAAAAGTTTACTGGACAGATCAATGTCAAAATGCCTTTGATGAAATAAAAAGAATACTCACTAATCCCCCATTGTTAGCTTATCCTGATAGGTCTGAGAAGGCTAATCCTTTATTCCTATATACAGATGCTTCCGGAATAGGTGCAGGAGCAAGTCTTTGTCAAATTCAGAATGATGTGGAAAAGCCTATAGCCTATATTTCAACAGTATTTTCCAAGGCTCAACGCGGCTATAGTACTACAGAAAGGGAGATCGCTGCAATTAGATGGGCCGTTCGTTCACTAAAACCTTTTCTTTATGGAATACGTGTAGTGATCTTTACAGATCATAAGCCATTGTTATATTTACAAAATATGCCTCTCGTAAATCAGAGAGTTGCTAGGACTCTTGAGGAGCTCAATGATTTAGATTATGAATTAACTTATCTGCCCGGCAAAGATAATGTGGTTGCCGACATATTGTCTCGATTGCCCTGTGACGAACAAATAGATAAATCCCCTGAAAATTATCAACCTGAAATACCTGAAGGATTTATTGAAAATCCAGTACCAGGAGGTGGTGATTCTTTGTTTATATGTTTTTCTCGATATATTTATGGAGATGATAATCACCATAGTAGTTTAAGACAAGAAATTGTAGAAGAATTAATTAATAACAGATCAAAGTATCATTTACCTACAGGGCGTGATGCAAGTCAAGTATTAAAACAACTTAGATTAACTAAATATCCAGGTCAACTTCCTTTTGTCCATACCATTGAGGCTTTTTCTGATCTACATAAAACTAGAGTTTTGGTGTACTATACTAAGGATCACCCTTTACATTTTGGTAAATCCACCTATGATGGACCATGTTGTCTCTTTTGTCGAGGTGGCATTCATTATAATATATTAAATCCCTTGCAAAATAAATTTCCATCTTCTGTATTGGAGATTACTTATACAATGGAACCACCAGTGAAACCAGTGGAATTATATGAATTAGGTCCAGATGATGATGATAACTGTGATGACAGGGACTTAATTGTTCCTGATCAAGATGAAACCTCTATGGTTGAGACTGGTGGGGAGGAAAGTAATCTTATACAATTAAACCATATATTTTTTTATAACACTGTGTCACAAATAAATAATCTTCAAGACTCAGTAACTATTGTAATGGCCCATATCACAGAATGTCAGATTAATGATCCTATCTTGAAAAGACTCAAAACTATAATTAGAAATAACCGACCTTATTTGGGACCATTAAAAGTATTTAAATATGCACGTAATTCCTTGTCCATAATAGATGATCACATAGTGCATAGGAATCGCAATGATAAGTATCATTATGTGGTTTCTTTTTCTTTTGCAGTTCATGTAGCCATAACTAATCACTATGAATTTGTCCATGTGGGGCAGAGAAAATTATATCTACTAATAGAACAAATAGTATGGCACCCAAAATTAAGGGATATATGCCGTGACATTTCAATGACGTGTTATAAGTGCCAATTAGCAAAGGTATCCAATATTCTACAAGCGCCACCAATATTGAAAATTCATACAAGACATCCATTTGAATTGATAGCTATTGATCTTCTCCAGTTACCAAAATCATCCAAAGGAAATAATTATGCGGTTATAGTTATAGACCACTATAGTAAATGGGTGATGGCAACCCCAATAAGATCAAAACATACTTCTTTGGTAACCACTGCATTTAGAACCATGCTACCTTATTTTCCATTGATACCTTCTAGAATTCTATCGGATAATGCCAGAGAGTTTCGTGGACCAGAATTTGAGATGTTTTTACAAACACATAATATAAAACATATTTATACCACCCCTTATAATCCTGCATCTAATGGTATAACAGAAAGAGTCAATAGAACCTTATCGCAATATTTAAGGTTATCCCTAACACATTCCGCAAATTGGGATATACAATTATCGCAAGTAATATTGAAATATAATCATTTACCACATTCAGAAACTCATAAAACTCCTGCAGAAATTATATATATGGAAGCCCATGATACCCGACCTTCATTACCATGGACACGTTTTGATCAGTACTGGAATGAAGGACATCAAAGGTATCAACCCTATAAATTAAATCAATTAGTTGCTCTAAAATTACAATTGCCTGGTGATCTGACTTCTAACAAATTTAAAGACAGGTATCAGGGTCCATTGCAAGTTATAAGAGTTAATAATAATGCTGTTACTTATGTTGTAGAAGTCCCAGAAACTAAACGATTATACAGAGTCCACCATAAACAATTAAAAAAATGGCATGTTCCTCCTAATTATTTAATGAATAATATGTTGTTCCAAAATTTATTAACCAATCAAAATACTGAAATACAACCTCTTGCAGGTAATGAGTTGGATCAGAATACAACCAATACTAAGTTAGGACAATCAATTCTGGAAGAAACAGTGTCTGGAAAGGAAGATTTTTATGAATTGGATGAGGAGTCTGATGATGAAGATTTTCTGGGTTTTCCAGATTCTTCTGAAAGCAATGAGTGTACTCAATTAGTTATACATCAATTGGATAAGGGATTGATGTTGGCAAATAAACTTATTCACAATCTAGACCATATTAGGGACAACGCAGACACCTGTATTCCTTACATTACTTTATCCCTACCTTCTTCTACTAATGCTAATATTTCTTCTCCTAGTATTGAAAGTAATCTATCTTCTCTTCACTTAAGAAATTTATTTACTTCTCCTGACTTTTCTCTGACTAATTCTCCAGATTTTCCTGATGATATTCTTCAACCTATACCAGCTGCTTCACCTTTGTTAATTATGCCTCCTTTTTCTAATATTTCACCTATATTGAGTCCTTATTTTTCCTATACTTCACCTCTTTCTCCTAATCTTCCTACTTTAATCTCATACACCCCTTTACACATTACAGATAATGTAGAACAACCACCAATAGTTAATAGAAAAGCAAGACGCCTCTCTTGTGAGGATCTTTTAACACGACTGAACTTTGATAAGTCTCCGGTGAAAGAGAATGAAGATAATATGGCTTCCCCACTTTTAAATGAAACACTTGTAAAAAAGAAGAAATCTGTCCAATGGGCAGATCAGGGACAGATGGAAGATAGCAGAATTCTTACTCCTCTTACAACAGCTACTGAAAGTATACAGGATACAATAGCTTCAAGAACCCATCAACGTTCATCACAAGAGAATATAATAGAAGTTCCTTGGACGCAACCGAGAATTTTAGAAAGGAAACGTCACACAGTAACGACGATTGATTTATGATAAATGTATTATACCTGAAATAAATAAAATATTTTTTTTTTTATGTATTATTGTCCTTATCCTTTTTATAAGTTAGAATATTATATTAATTGTATTAATTATACCAAACTGAGTTTTTTTTTTATCTTGTTATTGATTTATGGTGGTGATTAGATGATTAGATTAAATACAATAATTAGGTAATAATATGAAATTGAAAAGATGAAGAGTTAATAACTAACCGATATCTATATATTTCCTTTTCAGATTCTTATGATAGGCCATTCCTGGATTTCTTACTTAGAATCCAATTATGAACAAATCCACCATAATCCCCGAAACTATCCTATAAAGTTTTCAAGAATATTATTGCCTAGGTTTGAAGATGTAGCGAGTTGTGTGGCAGGTGCCATTCAATCAGAGACCACCCATGTATTTGTTTTTTCCTTATTTAGAATGGCGTATGAACGCCTGGTATGGAGACCAGTGAATGATTATGAAGGTAAAGAAGAATATGCTGTATCGCTTCCGAACTTAGATTTTAGGGCAGAGGATGCGATCCAGCATATTCGTAATATCATAAGAGAAGTGAGGAAAAAGTGTCCAGAAGCTAAAGTATATTTTGTTATTCCTACCATTCCTGATTTAGATTATTACAATTATCATAGATGTATTGCATTTGCACCACCTGAAGTTCGTCTCTGGTATAATAAGTTATCAGGTACCACAGCCAAGCAATTAAACGCAAATACCATTAAAGTATATGAAGAACTTAATAAATTACATACTGAAGAGATAAAGTGGCTGGGAAAACATACTCTTTCATTGTCTAGAGCAGTTTGGTTCATGGGATCAAAGATGTATCAGAAATTAAAGTCCTTAGCAGATCCAAAAAGTAATTTTTATTCCTTGGGGCCAAAAGGTTTCTTGATTGATGGTATTCACCCCACAAAAGAATTAGTGTCAGCTTTTTGGGAAATGGTCCACAAGTACCAAATTTTAGATACTCCATTGACTTAAAGAGCCACCTTGTTTTCCACATTACCGCCTATAGGGCCTACTATTAATTCTATTCTTCAACAAGGTATTGACCAAGAAGTACCAGTTCCAACTTCAGCTCCATCTCGTCCTGTAATGCGTCCAACGAGAATACATTCCGGCTTAGAGCCACCCACTGTATATTCTAGGTTATCTTTTCCTTCTTTTTCAGTTCCTCCTCCTCCAATTCCAACTCATTCTAGTTTTCAGGAACCTCTTCCATCTTCAGTACAAACTCCTTCCTCTTCTTATGTATCTCCTTTTTCTCCTATTTCAGTTCCGTCTACATCTTCATCTCAAGCTCCAGCTTTTTCAACATCTCCTGAAAGATTACGCCTTCCTAGAACAGTTGTAATGGAACCTGATGTTCCCTCAGTTCCTTTGCAATATAAAGTCCATAATCAACCTTGGACTAGAAAAAGAACCGCTGAGTCTTCCAGTTCTGAGCCATCTTCAAAGAAATCCGTCAATATACCTTATCCCCCTTGTTTACGAAGAATGAGATTTCATCACTTAGATTTGGTACAAGGCTTATTTGACCATTTCATGGGATATTTCAAGGGCATATGCATGCCAATGATGAAAATATTGATGGGGTGGAGATGAGAATGGTTCTGGAGACAATATTGCGGACTTATGAGTTCAAATATGAGGAGGCAGAGTAACTTTCTTCTTCTCGGGGTTCATTCCTTTTCTCCGTCATTATGACGGGTGGGGAGGTAAATGTAGAGTTTCAATATATAATAATTTCTTTACTTTTTATTAATTTTTGTTTCCTTTTTCTTATTGTATTATTTTTTCTTTAGTTCAGCTGTAATAATTTGTTTTCAAATCTATTTAAGTTAAAAAGACTTTAAAAGCAAAGTTCTAGTAAGTAAATGTTTGAGAGAATCGATTAATGACAAATGAAATATTCATAAATTGAAAAACGCAAAATAGTTAGCAAAAGAAATTAATAAGGTATTTACAATTTAATTCTTTGGGTTATTTATAGGCTCTTCTTTTGATTGGGAATTAGTAGTTCTCAAGATTGTTGGATGAAGTGTCGTCCCTTTAATTCTGTAATTCCTCTAGCTAACTAGAGGTAAGTTTTTTTTAGGTTTCTATATTTCTATTTCTTTAAATATTCATGAAAGAAAATTAAAAATAAAGCAATTAAATACTATTAGATATTATACTATATTTAATCTATTTAGAGGTAATTCTTATTATCTAGGTACGAGGCTAGGAGCCCAATTATTTTTTGTACCTTCCTTATGCGAGGGCAGGAGCCCAATTGTGTTATTCATTACTAGGCTAGAAGTCCATTTCTTTGTAATACTGCTTGGATTGGATTTCCAAACTGTTTATTTGTTTTGGCAAGTGTTCGTCCCTTGAGACGAAACCAGATCAGGAGACAATCCTTCTGTTCTTTTGAAGTAGTGTCATTCATTCAAACGATTTCATCTAAAAATGAAGGTGAATAATAAGTGTTATATTAGTTTAATATTATATTAACAGACAAAAATTGAACTTTACTGAAGGTCCAAAGAGATAGTGGTTCTTTGAATAAAGAACAATATAAATAGACTTAATAAATAAAAGTTGTGAAGGAAGTAAAAGACCCACAAAAATAAACCTATGTATTTTTTTTGTTAAATAAACAAATAGTTATTGGTGTTTATGAGTAAAAACTTAAGTGGACTGCACCACGGGCAAAAAGAGTTATATTTAAAAAACAAAGTGTTGTTTAATTAAAATTTTTTTAGATTTAAGTTATATTACCATATTGTTGTTGCCATTTACCCATCCAATAAATTTATTGGAGCATTGATATAGCCGTATGTGTTTGTGGACTCGCTGACGGAATGGAATTTCTTTTTTAATCATATTTAATTAAATAAAATTGTAGTATTGAGTAATTCATAATTCATTTTCCATTTGCATATTGCATAATTGGAGTTTATTTCTGGCAGCGAGTTAGCAAATACTTGGGGAAGGTGTTGATGATATATTATTGCATTTTTTGGGCAGACTTGATATATATATACATATATATATATATAATATATATTATATATATTATATATAATATATATATATATATATATCTATATATTCTAATATATTTATATATACTTTATATATAAATTCATTATTATTAGTGCGTGGGAAAAACGACGGGTGCACCTGCGTATTTCTATAAATGTAAAAGAATATTTTTTTTAATTTTTTTTATATGTAACATATGAAGTACTAAACATACATAAAATATAGAGAATAAAGTTTAGGGTATAGCTTTCTTTTTCTTGTGTTTTGTCCTTTTGGTATAATTTGGTCTAAACATAAAACAAAGTGGAATACACATACTTGACTTAATATAAAATTGGGTTATTTTCTATCCTCTATATCATTTGAATTTGGTAATTTTTTTACCTATTTATATACCTGTTCACTTGACTAATTCTTTTTTATTATTTCATTGCATGTTACACTGAGTGTGTGAGAGGTTGAAGTGCTGTTGTGCTCCTTCTACCATTCTGTCATTATTTTTCCTGTCATCTGTCAATCATTCATATTCATTGAGGGAGTGGATTTCAGAGTTAAGGTGTCTGATGGTTATTGTGAACCTCTCTACTGATTTGGATTGCCCAGATAAAGGTGTCTTTATATCAAGTTTATTTTAAAAGTAGGTTATTTACTTTTATTTCTTTCATTTTTCTTTCTTTAATTTTTGTTTATTTATTTATTATATTTCATTTTTTTTTGGTAATTCAATGTCCATCCGAATTTGTCATCCACCAACTAATATCATCTTGATCTCCAATTTATAAAAATTTACCCTATAATATATAATATACTATATATATATATACTATATATATATATATATATTAGCTATATATCTTATATAGTATATATAATATATATATATAAATTATATATATATTAATATATTATATATATATATATATATATATATATACTTTCGAGAGGACATATTAAAGCCTTTTTAAAGAATTTTTGCCTAGTAAATTGAAAAAACGTAATTTTCATTAAATGGTTTAGGGAGATGTTACGATTAGGTTAAAATCCCGCGGCACACCGGTTTTGTTTGGAATCTCTGCGTGACTAATCTCTTAAAAAGAAAATAAAAAATGGTATAAAAATTGGCAGCCAACGCGATTGTCCGAGACAGCTCCAAAAATAACCCCCTTAATCCCCCTAGCCATCACTCACATATTACAAGCCATTGACGGTCTCCGGGATGGAGTTTGGTGCTCGTCACGGAATTGCCGGCCTAATTTGATGTACGGTCTCCTTTCGTTTTTTCATAAATTTCTAGCAACTTCTTGGTTTTAAATCTAATTTTCATTTTTGTTGAACATCGCATCTCCTCCTCTAAACCTCATCTTTTATTTTTAACTGAAATTTAAGTGTTTGAGCGTTCTGAATTTCAAGCTCTACTCTGTTTGACTCCTACTATTTCTTCTCAATTTTCAGCAAAAGGCAGTTGTGCAAGCATGTTTGTTCCCGTGTCTTTGATTTGAGTTTTCCGAATATTCTATCTAATGGCTCAAGCTAACCTAGCATAATAAATTATAACACATTCTCTCTCTTCTTCACTTTTCTTTGAAATCGTCGTTCTTGGTGTTTTCAACGTTCACCACGGCCAATGGCTTTACTCTAATTCTCAAGATTCAGTTGATGACCTTGACTACCACTTTTCTATCCAGAATGACCTCGAGTAGTTGATGCAGTTTCCTATTCATATCCCTGATCGTCTTGAGATGAACACCAACATTCTAGACCTTTTCTTAATCTCCAATTCTTTTCCTTATTCTGTTAATCCTTTCCACCTCTGGATCCTTCCGATTACCCTCTAATATCCGTATCTCATTTTATCTCTTCAAGTCTTTCGCAGGAATGGCCAGCCCCGCCTACAGCGAGAAAACGTTTTGGCACTTCGGTGCTGCTAACATGTCGGACTTTCGGTCGTACTTCTTTGATTCCATGGAATGACTACCGCTTCCGTGGAAGGGGTCTCTCGATAGTGTGCAAGCACAAGCTAATTCCTCTTGGCAATGGCGGCGTGGCACTCTATGATCTTTACCTTCAACTAAACAATTTATATAACCTTGGTTTAACTCTGTCTTGTTCTCGTGCTATTTGCGCAGGGACACTGCTTTAGGAATTATCGTCATCTTTAAACTCCAGAAAAAGACAACTTATATTTCATTCCGAAATCGTGCAAAGTCTATTCTCCGTGATACTAAAAACTATTTTTTCTCATAGAAAATGCAATAATCTTCTTACTGGCTGCTCTTCCTCATGTCCTTTCTGAATTTTTGTTAAAAAAATATTAAACTTTCTTAACTTTGGCTTCTTCCTCTTACCTTTTTTAAGTATTTTCCGTCTGCATAACTGCCGTTTTTAACCTTCCACTACAGCTGAACTCTTTGCTCAAACCTTTCTTCAATTCCACCCTAGACGCGATTCCACTGCTGCTATTCCTTCTTCGCCACATCCTTCCAACATATATATGCTAATATTGTAATTTTCTTCAATCCTTTTCATTTTTCTCTGCTTTTTCAGCAAACATTACACCAAAAAAGCGTACGGTTCTGATGGTATTCCTGCTATAGTTCTCAAACTTGTGCTTTCAAGCTGCATTCTACCTTGTTACATTATTCGCTTCTGTCTTTTTTAACTCTGGCTTTTTTTCTTGCTGGAGGTGCTCCTGTACAAAAAAGGAACCAATCTCAACCTTCCAACTATCGCCAAATGACTCTCTAACTCTGTTCTTTCTATAGTTTTTGAACTATCGTACCAGGAGGATTTGAAAACATCTCATTTTTCTAATTTTTTCTCTGCTCGCCAGTACGCTTTCGTAAGAAGCGCTCTACTGGCAATCTTCTTGCTAATCTTTCTGTTTCTTGGTTCCTCTTTCATTCAGTATTTTGGTGAATGCCATTGCTCAATCCTTTAATTATAAATAGTAGGGTGTTTCTATGGTCCTGTTTTATCCTAACTCTTTTTTTTAAAGACCACTCTCTATTGCTTCATCACATATTCAACTCCTAATTGCCGACGACTTCACCGCTTCAATTACTGCCTCATATTGATAGCGTCCTTTTCACAACAATTGCTCCTACGCTAGAAGGGCACCCTTGGATCAACTAGCATCTGATCCTTTTCTCGAATTTCTTTGGGGCATTGAGAACAGTTGTTTTCAAATTACTCAAAAGCTCAGCTTCTCCATCTTTCCACTCCACATAACCTTTCAACACAGCTTATACTATCTTATTTGAAATCACGTAACTCAAACCTTTGTCTGTCCTTAATATTCCTTGGGGTTTACTTTTCAAGTGACAGGAAATGGAAGTTTCATTTACTTCTCTTTTTAAACAAGCTTCTAAGAGGTTGAGTGTTTCTGAGGCGACTTTCGGAATTTCTTCACCCACCTCAGTTGAATGCTTTGCTTAGGAGCTTAGTTCGCCCCTGTTTAGAGTATGGCTGCCACACGCATCTGGAGTGATTCCATTCACACTGCTCCTCTTTAAATGGTTGAGTCTAAGGCTTTTCGTCTTATGACTCGTCTTCTTGCGTCAATGTCATTTTTTTCATCGTTATTATAACGGAATTTTCTCTTCTGAACTTTTCAATCACATACCTCCTCCATTGAGAGGGTTTTTGCGAGTTGCCGACAAACTTTCTAACACAGTCCTCATATTCTCATGTCACTCTTAGCTCAAACTTAACAGCTATGCTCAATCTTACATGTACTCCACTGGGAAATTCTGGAACATACTCTCGTTATCTATTTTTCAAACAACCTTATAAACACTTTTCCATGCAGTACTTTAATACCATCGTACGATATCTTTAATTTGGTAAATCACAAGAAAAGCTAAAATTGTTGTTAACTCGTACAATTACAGCGACTATTTTTTTCTTGGGAAAAGTGTGTAAGAATAATATATCTATATATATATTATATATATATTATATATATAAATATATTATATATATATATATATATATATATATATATATATATATATATATATATATATATATATACATATATATTAGAGTTGTGAAAAAAACGGGTTTTTTTTTAATTTGTTTTTTTTTTGAAAAAAAACCGTTTTTTTTTTAAAACGATTGTTTTTTTTTTTTTGCTTTTTTTTAAATTACTCTTTTTTATGTATATTAAAGAATGTTATAAATTATACAGCAGTAACAATAACCCTTCTAGGCTAATATTGAACTATTAATACAGATTTTTAATATATACAGTGTAATATATATATATATATATATATTAGTATATATATATTATTATATCTATTATATATATATATATATATATATATATATTATATATTATAAATATATAGTATATTATATATATATATATATATATAGTAATAATATATATATATATTCAAAAAAAAGGATGGTATAACAACAGGTGGTTTTGGGGAGTCAGGAGAAAATGAGAATGGTAGGAAGGTGATTGATTTCTGTGAGGGGAGAGGTAATGTGTGTAAGTACTTTTTTTAAACAAAACAGTATCCATAAGTATACTAGAGTTGGTGTAGGTAAAGATGGTATCGAAGTGAAAAGTAAATGATTGATTTTGTGGTTGGTGAAGAAAGGAGATGTTGAAGTATGTGTTTTGGTGCTCTCAACTCAGTGAGGGGTTTTAGGATGGGATTATCCGGCATCATTAAGTTTGTTCTATGTAAAAATTAAGTTAGTGGGGACTTTGGATGGAGAGGAAGGTATACGGAAAGGAAAGTGGGTAAAATTAAGAGTGAGAAGTTTAGTGAACAAGGTATAAGGTAAGTATGTAAGAACGCTCGCAAGTAAATAGTGAATGTGAACAAGTTTGAAACGAATAAATTGAAGCAAAATGAAGGAAGCAATTGTTAGCAGTGCAAAGAAGTATGTGGGTGTGCTAAAGTAGAGAGTAAAATGTCAATCGTGAGTGGTGGAATGAAGAAGGTGATGCCAGCGGTTAAAAGTAAAATACGAAGCATGGTTGAATGTACTATAAAGCAAATGATGAGTTTCAAAAGCAAGATGCTTGGAATTATATAAGGAGTGAAAAAGGAAATGCTAAAGATGCAATACGTAGGAGTATAAGAAAGAGGTAATGAACAAGTTTGGAAGGAAGGATGAATGGGGACATACAAGGGAATACGGAAGCTCTTTCTGGAAGGAAGCGCGAAAGGTTAAGAATTAGAATAAGGGGAACCTGCTCTAGAATAATGATAGGGATGGTGTTTTCGTACCTGATGAAATGGCTGTGAGTGAAGTGTGGAAAGAACACTTTGAAAATCTGTATAATATTGGCGGTAATGAAGAGGTGGTAATGACTGTGTGTGGGTTTTGATGGTACAAGAAGGAAATAGGTAAATTTTTGGGGAATGAGGTTATTAGCAAGAGGAGGAAATGGGTAGAGTGAGAACGTTGAAGACTGTAATCTGCAAGTATAGATGAATTACTGGTGAAATGATCAACGAACGGAGGCAAGATGGTGATTTAGATTTGATCTTGAAGTTGTGTAATAAAGCGTTTATGGAGGGTATAGTTCAAGGGATTGAGGAGAGCAGTAATAGTACCCTTTTATAAGGGTAAGGGAGTATAAGGGGAACTGTAAGAAATTATAGGGTATTTAGTTATGAGTGTTTGTAGGGAAGATATATGCTGGTGTTTTGGTCGAAAGAGTGCGCGAGTGACTGAAGACTGATTGGTGAAGAACAAGGTGTGTTTAGGAGTAGTAGAGGGATGTGTTGGATCAAATCTTTACATTAAGACAAATGATAGAGAAAATGTGGGAGAGGAAGAATAAATTGTTTTTAGATTTAATGGGAATTTGCAACAGGGGTACTGATAGGGTAATAGGGAGGTCTATGGCAGGTGTTAGTGACATAGTGTTGGTGGTAGGGCTTCTGAATGGAATCAAAAGTATGTATGACGATGATGAGGCGTTTG